>JABCKV010000034.1:0-129016 GCA_018282005.1 Asterophora parasitica | reverse complement strand
ATTGTTCGAATGGCACTGCGGGCATTGGCTGTTACCTTCGACAATCAAAGTTGGAAGATATCGGGATTTTATTGGAGTCCTTCATGCTGATTGGTCAATCACAGTATAATCACAATAAATTCTAGCTACAGTCAAACCTGTCATAACCCATGGTTGTGAAAACCCATACTCTCCGAAAACCCATGGGTTTTCGGGTTCCACCAACTTGGTTCGCAGGGAATTTTGGCAACCATACCCCATAACCCATAGGGCCAGGAGGGGGTTCATAACCCATAATTCACCAAAATCCTCGTAATATTGAGTACTAAAACATTCCTGTTTCATGCGTAGCTATTGGCATGTTGCGAAGAGCACTAAGGAGCACTGTGTGACCTGTAAATATCTGAAAAAGCCTGAAGTAACCAGGAAATAACCGGTACCTGCCCCATTTGGGCATCGGATGCGACGGTTGCGACCCATTTGATGGCGAGGGAGCCTCTCGGAGTCGGGGACTGTCTGACATCCGTGCCACGGCCTTGAAAGTGCCTCATAGGCGTTGATATATTGTTTGAGCGCAAGGTAGGGGCCCTTCTTGCAATTTTTGGCCATCAAAGCTGCCTCAATAAGGTGGCCGACCACGAAGACCATTTGGGATGGAGTATTTTTGCATTGGACACCTACGAAAATGTTAGAAACACCCTAGGACTACAGATAGTACCCCAAATACATCATATTAACTAGTTTAAAGCCTCTTGAGTGACCCTATAACGACCCCTCCCATAACCCATACCCTGTGATAACCCATACTTTTGGGCTTCCACCGAAGGCTATGGGTTATGACAGGTTTGACTGTATGATTGACAATCCAAACAGCCAATGCCTGTAGTGTAGTTGCCCTGATATTAATAAATGAGAGTCAATATCGTGACGCCGAAATTAGATCCACGACACGTGCGCACATCTCTCATCACGGCAGATACTAATAATAATATTAATAAGTAGCCGCTGAGTGACCATGCTTTCAATTTGGAAGCACTCCACTGGAAAAGTGGCACCATGTTCCTGGACAAAGGACTTGAAAAATACTGGAAAAAGACTCCTTTGTTTTCGATGTTCTCCAAAAACCGGCATTTTTCTTTCGTCTTCTTTGAATATTCTGACAAAGAAGATGGTGTCGTGTTTCCAGTGCTCGAGGCTATTTCGCTTGAGGACCACCAAAATGTGAATGTGATGTGCGTGACAGTGGCCGATTTGGCTGGCCAATTTTTTTTGTTGAAAATTTGACCTGTAGAGACGCCAAATCCTTCACCGATGACGGTTTTCGGTGGTAAACTACTTCAGTTCCACTGACTACATCCCCTGCTGCATTCTCATGCACATCTGACGTGTAGCTGGGCAGTCCTGGTGGCCTAATATAGAAGTCTTGGCAGCCTAATAAGGAAGGTGGCCAAATCTTTGACGTTCAAAAAATGTATCTCATCAAAACTTCAAAAGGTGCATTGAGGAATAAGAAATTGGACTAAATTTGAGGGTGTACTATGCCTTGTCACATTGTGGTGGTGTCATAGCGAACAGCACCATACTCGATGATGATGATGAAGTCAGTTTATTGCCTGACAAGCTACGTGGAGCTAAGAGGCATGGCGAAGCCAAACATAAGTAAAGTAACGACAGATATAGCGGTGTATCGTAGTCGGTGGATCTAAAATTCTGTAAGTAGCCGTATTGTCGACGTTGGTGTTGGCGAGTGCAGTCGAGGGTGTAAAGGAAATATGAGAGTATAAGGATTTTGCATATGGTTAGTCATATTCGATCTTGAAGAGAGGAAAGAGATGAAAAGAAAAGAAAGAAAAGGGGGACAAAAACTGTGCATGGTCTCCTGTGTGCCTCGGTAGTGTCGGGGCACTTCGTGCCGGCTTCCTCGTCAACGAGCGTGCGACGTACAGGGCACACACCGGATCTAGGCTAGTTGTGGCCTCACGACGCAAAGCAATTTAGGATTTCCAAAATAAAGTTCAAGTATACTAGACCACACGGACCACGCCTTGCAGACCAGGCTGGGGGAGAGCAGGAGCTGGCGTCAGTGCCAGTCCTTCCGTTTATGGGCGAGAGTATCCCATGCGATGCGGCGAAAGACTTGCTGGTAGTTGCATACATGGCCGATGGTTGGCGTTGGGAAAAGGGACACGGTGTCAGTGGGTGTAGTGTAGCACAGATCATCCATCGCGTCCGGCAGCAGACTGTCGCAGAGTACGCGTGGAAGGGTCACCCCAAACGACCACTAAGGGCTGAACGGCAAAAACACTGTTGTGAACGACAACACAAAGGTGGGTGTCTTCCGGAGATGCCTCACAAGGTAAGGCATTGTACAGTCCAGTCAAAAGATTTCTTAGCTCTGTCGTGTCTTGAATCGAGACAGGTTTCGTGACTAGAAAGTATGATTAGATTAGAAAGTAATCAAACACGACGCCCAGCCACAATACGCAGAACATCCTTGCGCAGCTTCTTCCTTCCGTCATTGATATTCTCCATCTGGGCCAACGCTCGGTCCTCCGGCATGCGCGCGAGCTGCGACTTGGACCTCATGCGTGGCCGCCTCTCGACATACCATTCCCATGCGAACCGGACGATCTCACCGTCCGCATCGTAAGGTGTCGGAATCTCGGAGTACCCCGGCCGGGCAGTGGGATGGCGGACGTAGATTGCGGAGCAGGTCGTGAAGCACGGCTCGATGTAGGCAGGAATAAATAGCCACGGGGAGGCGAAGTGCGGAAGATAAAATGGTGTGATTCCGAGTTCTGTTGGCAAGGCAGGGATGGCAGGCTCGTTAGGCGGTAGGAGCCCGGCATTTTCGACAAGCTCGTCAATGGCGGCTTGCTCGGCGGCGGTGGCAGCGACGAGCTTTGGCTCTTCAACTTTGGCGGGTTTGTCTTCGCGCTCCTTGAGCTCCTCAAAACGCTTGAGCTTGGCCTTGTAGCCGTTGACGTCGTACCATTGGTCGCCATTCGGCGGCTTGAAGAACCGAATAGCATCCGGGTTCACAGACACCATGTCTCCAGGAGCCAACCGTGTGTTCGCGTTTTGGTGCTGCATAACATAATTACAACAAGTCAAGAAAAAGAAATGAAAAAAAAACACCTTCTTCCCGTTAAGCATCACATCACCGTGAATGACGAGCCTCCGTGCCTCATAGATGCTGTGAGCAAAGCAAGTCCGAAACAAGAACACGTCTATCCTCCTCTCAACCTCAGCGAACATCAAACTGCCGACAGGCGCCATCCCCTTCTTCTCCTCCTCCAGCGCAAGGTCCTGCTCCTTTTTCTTGCGTAGTGCGAACTCCTCGAGCGAAGCCTTGTCATCTCCAAGGACCTTACGCTTCGGGCGCACGTCTGGAAGTGTCTCGGGCAGGTACCACCGTTTGAAGATTTTCTCGTTAATGTAGTCTCCGTGGTAGGCACGAACGACTGCTTTAGACTTCCAGCGCTGCTGGAACAGCGTCGAGTTGGCACTTTTGAATGTGATTTCACGTCGTTTAGGTCCCGCGGTTCGTGTATAGAGATTGAATAGGTTTTTCGGCGTCCAACTCTAAAAATGTCGCACAAGTCAACAAGAAAGAATTAGTGAGGTGATTTGTGAGGCTGACCATTCGAGGAAGAGCCCTCTTGATACTGAATACACCGGCATCACGCATGATGCTTAACGACCGCGCAGTGGCAGAGAAATAGAAGGGATGGAACTGGAGAAAGAGACGAGGACCGCGCGTGAGCAAATGAAGTTTCTGGCGTGGGAGCGGGTGGCCAAAATCGGTGACGACTTTGTCACACCACACTCTGCCAATCCACTGCACTACTCACCACCGACCTTCATCGACGCATTCCAGCTTTCATACTATGGAGCGAAGATTTCCCCGAGTTAAAAATCTTGCATCCCCCTCGGTTTGCAGATGATTTAAATTTCAACGATTTTGAGTCTCCACGGACCACAGCGGAGACCAACGCTCCCAGCTGGGATCATGGAAGGCTTGTAACACCCTTGTCGAAGGCTGTACTACCTGATTATCTCTATTTGTGCTCACGGAAACCTTGCTTCCGTTCCTGAATGATCTGGTGTCTTTTGGTGTCGACATTTCGGAATCTAGCGCCGAAGGCAGAGAAAGGGTGAAGAGCACTAGGGCAGGTCAAGCACCTGATGAATATTTTAGAATACATAGGTACCTTTCGGGATGTTGTGATGCGGTTTTAACACCGTAGAGCAACTCGCAGTGTTCGGTATTTACACGCGGTAGTACACGCGGTGGACATGAGTTTTTCATTTCCATTTAACTTATGTACAGACGATATTTTTCCCTCTACCCTCAGTCAATTATCCCGGACTGAGGGTGAGCTCACTTCGACATCTCTTACTTACTTATATACTGACGTACCTTATACATTTCCTCTACTGTTCTAGGTCTAATTCTAACATGGGAGTCCAATGGTAACTTACGCCATGGCACCATTTGAATACATTTGTGGCGCAGGGTTACAGTGTTGTTTCGAGTACCTACATTTCACCTCGTTAGAACTGTAAGTTCTGCAATCGCATCCGTGGTTCTACATTGGCACTATATATGTACAATATGCCTGAATCTCAACCTCAACACCACTTGCCGCTGAGCACCTTAACTGAGAACACCGAAGCCTGTAGGTAAGAAAATGGGCCATTCTTGTAATACATTTTTCACGTCGTACTGCCCTTGTCTTGACATCTTGCCTGATCCTTCTCAAATGGCTGAGTGGGTTACAATCCACACATATAAAAACAACGTAAGGTAGCCGAGCCCGCGCTGCACGAAGAATCAAAGCAGTTGCTGCTTCAATTACAAGATGAAATTTTTAGGATGGCTTTATAAATTATCTAGGATTCGAAGCTCTACGATTGTCCAAGGGTGTTGTCCAAGGGTGTCATGATGTCGTTACAGATTTCTCGATCTCACCTGTCGCGGTCGAGTTTGACGACTCCGGGAGCAAATCATTCTCAAGCTTCTCTAGATGGTGATCAGGCTCCCGGCCCCCACCTGTCGCGCCAACGTCCATATGGAGCGGTGTGTGCGCAATCTCCTGCACAAGCCCAACATAATCGTAAGCGAACTCGCCCATTTCTGCGTCGTCGACGCCGACAATTTCTGTCGTCTCAGAACAGCGAAGCGAGAGTCCCGGGATATAGTGCATAACCCACAGTATAATCGTCTACAGCGGGTACGGGTCAGTCAGTAGGTTCGTTGGGTAAACCTAGGAAACGGGGCCCACGGTCATCACGAAGGAATATGCCAGCCCGGACATGGAGTCAGCGATCTGGTACCCAAGCTGTATCCAGTGGTGGTCGATCCAACCACCCGGAATCGTCGTCAAACCATCGAAGGCTGCGACACTGGATTGCGCGAAGAAAGCCGTGAGTATATTGCCGACGACTCCGCCTATAGTATGTGAGGCAAAGATCTACCGCGGTGCACGGTAAGCTTACTACTGAGATGGGAACCATTCGATACAAGACTTACATCAAGCGCATCGTCGTACCCACCAATGAACTTGAGTTGTGTCGCGAAATTGCAGGCCGTCGCGCCAAGAACGCCGAAAGCAACTGCGGCGGCTGGGGAGGATTGTGAGCTGAGCACATGGAAATGCTGAAGATGAAGAAGACGCAACGTACGAGCACCAACGAAACCCGAGGCAGGGGTGATAGCAACGAGTCCAGAGATTGCGCCTGAGCAAAAGCCAACTGTGCTCCATTTTTTCTCAAGGCGGTAGTCCTAATACATGTCAAAGAGACTGTCCAAGGACGGGAGTACGAGAAAACGTACCAAGAGCATCCAAGTTAATCCACCGACGCTGGCAGCCAAGTTGGTTACGATGCACGCTTGTGTCGCTCGAAGGTTTGCCGACAGCGCGGAGCCACCGTTGAAACCGAACCATCCGAACCACAGGAACACGGTCCCGAGAACGACATAGGTCGTGTTCTGGGGCTTATACGCGAGGGCCGGGGAGCCGTATCCACGACGCTTTCCCAAGAAGATTGAAATGGCAAGCGCAGCGGTGCCGGAGGATATGTGGACTGGCGTCCCACCGGCGAAGTCAAGCCCTCCCATGACAAGAGACCAGCCGTTGCTGTTCCATGTCCAGCACGCAATGGGGTCGTACACAATGGTGGACCATACAAAGACGAAAACGAGGAGGGGCCCAAGGCGACCCCGCTCAGCGATCGCGCCGATGGCAATGGCCGGTCTGTGGCAGTGTGGGTTAGACGTCCATGTGAAGGAATGCAGCTTAGTTACATACGTTATCGCGGCGAACATACATTGGTAGATACAGAAAACGATGGCCGGAACTCGAGGACTACCTATTGACGGTTCCGCCAGAACGCCCTTGAGACCGAAATACTCTGGGATGATGATTAACACGAGAACGACGAGGAAGGAGTGATATACAGACTGAGGTCGCCAATGAATGGGCTCCCTGTTTCGCTGAAGGCGAGTGAATATCCCCAGAAGAACCACTGAAGAGGTCTGATAAGCACCGACTGAAGAGGAAGTAGATTAAAGAGAAATACCTGGAAGGAGACGACTGCAATCGCTGTCATGCTCGTCCATATCATGGAAAGGGCATTCTTTCTCCGCAAGAGGCCAGAGTAGAAGAAACCGAGCCCGGGAATCATGAGCCACACGAGGGCCATCGAAGTGAGTGTCCATGCTATGTCGCCGAGGTTGTAGACCACCGCCTCTCCCGCCGCGTCTGTGAAGTCGATGTCCAGCGCTGATACAGTGGTCAGAACACGGTCTAGTAACTGTTGGCGGATGACGAGAGCTCACAAGCATTGGCATACGTTATATTGACCATCCTGAGAGGCGAATGTCAAGCTACAGGAGAGGCTGACAAGGAGTGCACGACGAGCAGGGCACGACGAGGAAAAGAAGAGGGGCTTATCTCGAGATAGCAAAAGCGGCGGGGGGCGATCTATATTTTATATAAACTCGGCAGAGGAAACCTGCAAGCGGCGATGTTGTGGCGCGGCGAATTGACGATAACATGATAAAGGAGGCTGACAAATATTCCCGGACTTATTTTATCGTCCAATCACAGGCTTATCGTGGGGGCAGCTTTCACTTGATAGATAGACAGACCAGATAGACAGAGGCCGCGCCCATTCAGTCGACGAGAAAGGCCTCCAACGGCTCGATATTGGACGTTCCAGTGACCCGACCAATGTATCACAGCCTGGCTTCATTACGACCTAGGGAACATGGGGCGTGTGATCGCAATGGAGTCGCTCACCGATATCATACAAGAGACTAAGACAGCACCAGACAACAATCCGTGAGCCCTGCACGTAACCCGGTTACGGTCGGGCCATCTCGCGTGCCACGTGGCTAGCGTTTTGATGGGCTATCTACGGTCAAATCGATAGCCTGATGGCCGGCCACAGCACGGTTAGCCAATATCAGTGTTCTGTGTATGTAAGTAGCTGAATAAACTGTTTCTATGGCCATCCTCCCTCGCACACCATCGCGGAAACGGCGTTTGCGCCACCGCGTAGTTATTATAGCAGCCGTCAGCACTGTAATGTCTCTATATACTGGCGAGCCTGATCATGACAATGATACCACTCCGATGCATCAAGTTTAACAGGCGAAATGTGGCTTCGAGAGCTCATTGCTGGGCACAATCTACGCTTCAAGAGGCAAAATGGGTATGGACAAGGAGATCTTCATCCTTTTCGGACCCACCCTGGCTTCCAAATGTGACTTCTTTTTCGTGTCTTACCGTGCAGGGCCTTATCATTGTCCCGCTCGGGTGCCCGCGGCCAGCCAACGTCAAGACTCCCAAAGATAAAATTCCGTGCGGAATCGGGCCGGGAAGACTTGAGATAAGAGCACACTCTCAGATGAAGTCGCGAAGGACCTCATTAAAGCTGGCCCTGTGCCTCAACGGGCGACCAAGGCGCCGCTCGCGTCAACCTCAAAACCCAAACCCACCGCGGACGCGGTTCGGTTCAGGCAGCGCCGCTCGAAGAAACGCAGACTTTCCGAGGGTCTCGTGTAATTTGGATGGAAACCACAGGTCAAGATTTACGGGGCGGCGAGTCGATATTAGGTATGAGACGACCCTCGCCATCTCGGGGCCTTGGAGAGCGAGCAAAGATAATCCGTCGAGCATCTATAGGCCTTCGTGAATTTTCAAACGGATTCAGAAAATTTTGGCCGCCGCACCAGGTTATTCAAGGTAGGTTCCAGAGGGATTTTCACAGACTTCAGGGAGTTCTCATATTCCCACTGCTGCACCCTAACCGTCCTGTGGCGCGTGTCCTGGATGTGTATGGCCGCGCTGCATGAGGATCGGTCATTTTCTGATCGGGTTCCATGATGGCGGTCCCGAGATGGACTGACTGGAAACGCGGCCCCCAAAAGCCCCAGGCAAGTTTACGGCTTCGTCGGCGATGACAGGGGGAGAGCGCAATGACTCTCTAGTTCCTGCGACATCGAAACTGGCTGCATTGCGGCAGCTCTCTGTTCAGGAGCTATGCCAGAGGTTGGGTTGGCGCGAGGACGAGCCCCATGGTGGAATGAATGACGAAAAGGAAGGCGATATGTTATGGGAGTTGGCGGCGTGGAAGTTGGGTCGGAGGAGGGGTCAGAGGCGGGCAACAGCGATGGAGTGGTTAGATCGGATGGTGGAGGTGAGTTCAGGGCTGGTCAGTAATGATGTAGTGAGCAGGCGACAGCAAGTACGGAGGGCGGGGGGCGGCAAGGAAAGCCAGCCTAGTCACTAGACTGAGACTACGTATACAAGCCTCGGTGGTCTGAGTGCACTTCGGTCAACCCGTCGTGGAGGCACGACACAAGTTTTCAAACCTTTGCAAGAAAATCTGGTAATATATTCCACTCGTGGTATACAAGATTACCATCGATACATGGCTAATAGCAAGTAGCAGATGTCAACTGTCCGATAGTTTTACCCCTCCTCAAATCACCCTCCCGCCCCCCTTCTCGCCCGCCTTCCTCTTCATCCCATCAATGAGCCCCTCCCCATGTTTCCCTGCACTGCTCTGTCCAACCTCCCTATCATGTGCCTGCTTCACCCTTCTGATCTTCCAGAGCATATAAAACACTGTAGTCAGGCCACATATTAAGGACGACGTCCCGGTGACAATGATAGTGACTTTTCCGGTCGTGGAGTACTCGCCGTGCTGGACACCGTAGATGTTCGCGAGAGTCGAGATCAAGCCGGCGAGGGAATTTAATAGTCCAGGGCTGCAAAAAAGCACATTAGTTATGGTTGTGATGAGCTTGAGTTGGGGAGCAGGTACAGGAAGATCTTGTTCACAAGCCATATATAGTTGTTCATCCACCTCCACCAGAGGTATATCATCCCACCCGCGCCGATGCCACAGCACACCCACGCAATGACGAACCTGCGTTAGCAGTTACAACGTCGTAAGTATCAGAATCTCAACAAACTCAGGCACCGAAGACTCACAAGGGAACATGCGACACGGCATCCAGCACCTGCTGCCCCACCTGCCCCCCTGGAAAGCTTCCCTGCGCATTCTTCAAGCTTGTGAACGTTCCTGGAAAAAGAACGAAGCCCGCGAGGAGGATCCACGTGAAGAACGCCGCGAGCATGTTGTGCAGCCGCGGGATGTCGTCGAGCGCGAGCAGCATCTTCATGTACTGTGTGCCGCCCACTTGGCTTGCGCTCGGCTCGGCGTGTGGGACGGTCGGGCGAGACTGAGGTTGAGGTTTCTTGGTGGTTGTTGCCGATGTCGAGGACGGGTAGGTGTCTTGGGATCCAGGCGCGGTTGCGGAGGTGCGCGTCATTGGAGGGGGGTTGTGAGGCAGAGGCAGCAGTGCGATTATGAATGCTCGATGTGGAATTATACGTCGCTGCTGGGGGCTTGGCCGCGGAGGTGGGTTGTTGAGATTGTTGGGTGGTGGTGGTGGGATTGCGATTGTGCGCCCCTGGTTGGGCTTTGAGCGGGGCTGAGGGCGGTTGCGATTGCGGTTGTGCAGTCGCGTTGGGAGATGTGGTGGCATATGTCGCTGCGTGGAGTTTCGTGGCAGGTGTGGGTTGTTGAGATTGCTCGGAGGTGGTGGTCGCGCGATTGTACGCCACAGGCACAGATGAGGGTTGTTGTTGGGAAGACGAAGTGCGAGGTGCACTGTAATTGTTGCTTGTGGGGTGTATTGCTGTCGGTGGCTGCTGCACGGACAACGACTGGTGCTGTGGTGCAGATGAAGTGCGTGTACTGTAATTGTTGCTTGTGGATGGATGTATCGCTGTCGGAGGTTGCTGTGCGAACGACGACTGGTGCTGTTGTGTAGATGAAGTGCGTGCACTGTAATTGTTGCTTGTGGATGGCTGCATTTGATGCGCGGACGACGATTGGGATGAACTGCGACGCGCAGTGTCGACATGTGAGGCGCTATACGGCACTGCCGAGGGTTGCCTCGACGCAGCCACTGAGGCCTGCGTCGATGGGTTTGGCGATATGTGCGCCTCTATCGACGATTTACGCGGCCTCCGTGAGGACGGCGGTTGGGGTTTGGGCGCAGAATCCGGTGCGTAACTGCTGAAATCGGACGTCGCTGCGAGTGGCCGGTGCGTGGACGAAGATTGATGTGTGGATGGAGCGCGGGGTGCGTTGTGGACAACATACGACGAACTGTGCGTTGCGGCCTGCGGCTTCTGATGGGGATTGGGCATGGATCCTATCGTCTTCGATGGGTATGGGGTTGTATGGGTCACGTCGTTATAGTTGTCAGACGGGTATGGACTCTGGGTGTATGATTGGTGCGCATATCCGGTACGGGACGCGCTGCGACCAACGTTGACGGGTCCCGACATGTGCGCTGCCGCATTCCACTGCTTTTCCGTGAACGATTGTTGTTCTGTATGCTCAAACGCAGGGCGGTGTGCGCTCGGCATGGCGTTAGACGAGGATTCCTGCGTTTCTACCGAATAAGCGGCCGGTGGTTGGTCTGAATATTCAGAAGGGATGCGGGGCAGCGATCTGTCGTAGCCGGACGCATATATGTGCGTCGCTGGCAGTGGTTTCTTCCGCGATGAAGGGTGGCGAGCAGGTTCACGGAAGCTGTGATCAATGCTGGATCTGGAAGCGTGCTTCGCCGCGGAGAGATCCTGCTGGAAATATGCTGGTAATTGCGCTTCGACTCCGAGCGTAGAGGGAGAACTGGGAGCACTATTCCGCCTCCGGATTTTGGGCGGGGACGATGGTGTCGCCGCCGGGGGGACGTGGATGGGCGGCGTGGATCCAGTCGTCGCACGACGTTGGCGTTGAGCAGCAGAAATAGAGGACGAGTTGGGCATCGAAGGAATGGACAAGAATGGTGGTCTAGGTTTGGACTTTTCTGTGAATCAGGTTGAAGTTCGCCAAATGAGCCGCATAGTGATCCCGCTCAGGGCTGTGGCATGTGCCTCGAGGCCCTCATTTGCCAAAGAAATCCCCATATGTCCTTGCGGTGTTGATGTGCGGTTTGCAAGGCCAGCATCCAACGTTCATCACAAGTACTACGCGGCGCGCGCATGCACGGCGCATGGCCTTCCCTCCGACCGAGCATCGAGCTCTCTTACGCTAGCTCCTCGCTGGCATGGAAAAACGGCTTGTGCCAGGTGCACCGTCGCATGCAGCCATCATTTGAATCGTATGATCGTCTTGACGATGGAAATAACAAATAACCTAGAATAACCAGCTGACTGAGGCTCTGAGCGGAAGGGTCAAGTACATACTTAACGTTGGCCAACCACTTCAAAGTTCAAGCTTTCAAAGAGTGATATCGGCTCGATGTGAATGCCAGTGTGGCGGGGATGATGATGAGGAGTGTGGCAGGGAGCTCATCCGACCAAATTTTAACGCGGTCATTTGTAGCCGTGGCCCATAATGGCATAGCATATACTATCATCCTCAGTTCACCATTAATGCCAGGATTTCAATCGTGGAACTGATATCGACTCGCTCATGGCTATCTCTTTAAAGCAGTCAGTAGGTATGGACTTCATGCGTTGCGGAGTCCTGGAGATCGAATCGAGCCCAATAATTAAACGCTAGAGCAGAAAACGCGCCACATATCAATCCCTTTGATGCGGCAAATACAACGTACTTTCGATGCAATCCGCATCTGCCCCGGGGCCAACCACTTCTGGATCTACTTACACTCTCTGTCAGAATTATTGACTTGCGCGTGCCCTGGCCCAGACTGCCCTCAGCGCATGCGTGGCACTCCTCCCGTCACAAGCGTGAGCTCGAATATTTGTAGGTAGGAATGTGGCGTAAGAAATATGAGATGGAGTACTATAGACTGCACAACGAATTGTCCCTTTGAAGCATTTCGGACCTTTGGTTGAGAGTCTGTGGCGGCTCGCAACACCCTGGAGTGGTCACCCTGCTGTTCCATCAAACGATTCACTTGAAATTGAGTATTCCGTTATCCAGCATGCCAGCGGCAGTACTACAGTAAATATCGACCATAAGTTTATTGCAGTATAACTCAGGAGTGTAATCAGCCAGAAAGAGCGAATGAAGGGGAGACCTTCTCAGCCTCAGAGGCGATGGATCATCTATGCATTTGGTATAACGTAGGGCAGAAGTAAAGAACAAGAGACAAGGCATTGAGAACCAGAAGTTTAAAGGTAAGCAGGGTCGTGTCATAATTTCAATTTGGGCGAGCCAGGAAGAGCCAGGAGTTGGATGTTCAGCGGTTCAAGCCAGACTAGATAGGCAGGGTTGAAACTCCCGCTGGCGCCCCGTCACCTTTCAGGATCACAATCTTCACACCGATACTTTGCTTCTACTCGAGCCCGACTCGCGATGCATCATGCACATTTCAAGTCGCGTGGCTAGCCTCCGTCTTGTGGTTCCGGGCCCACTCCGCCTTGGCCTCCTTGTAACGCTCTACCCATGGCTGTTGTCACCAACGTAAAGTCATGAGGAAAAGCGGCGCAGTGAACATTACGTCAATTGTACGCACCTCTTTCTCTGCCTCACTCATTTCTCTCCAAATACCTCCGATCTTCTGTGCCTGCTGCGTCAGAGGTAGACCCTCCAGCGTGTGTCCGTGTGTCTTTCTGTAATCGAACATGAACCTACGACACAGATACGGGTTAGACATCAGCGACCAAGGCAATGCAGCGAGTCGAGGAAACTGCGAACGCACAAGATATATGCGTTGTTGGGGCGTTTGACGTGATCAGGGTAGTGAGCAACAACGCGGGGCTTGTTTCGCGCAACGCGGCGGCGGTTGAGTTCTTTGAGAACGGCAGGGTCCAGGTCACAGATAAAGGCGTCGCGTTTGATTTTGGCCTCATCGCGCAACACACGAGATTCTGCTTTGATTTTCTGCAACATACGGTTACTGAGATGGAGGAAGCGATGAGGTAGAGAAAACGGGCACACCTCCTTTTCATGTTCAGGAAGCTCCTTCCACGCAACACCAGCCGCTTGCGCGCGCTCAATGAGGGTCTCAGAGGTAACTGCAGGTTTGTCGACGTTGAAGTAGCTCTTGATGAAGTGTATGAATGGGGTGGGCCCGTAGTGCGGAAGGGTTGGGACTGGAACTACACAGTAGTGGGCGTTGGTTTCGCAAGACTAATACGAGACATTTGAACCGCACTTCTCGTGGGCTTGGGCACCTTGGGCTTCGCCTTTGGTTTCTTCGCCTTGGAGGGTTTTGCTGCACCTTTCTTGGATTCAGGCCTCGGTGCGGGCTTCTTCTTCTTCATCACGTCTTTGTGGTCGGTCCCGTGCGTCGTGGGATTGGCGCGAACTGCGCTGGTGAGGAAAGAACGAGACAGAGAGCCGGAAACACCATTGAACTTGGAACGAGAAACGGATGAGAGAGCGACGCGACGAGGCGCGAGCCGGAGAAAACTAATGGAGAACATGGAAGCTTCAAGCAGGATGGGAAAAGTGGGTGGTGATGGAAACGGAGCAGTTACGTCGACGGCGGTCACAATAACGCGTGCACATGGTCACGGTAGTCACACCTGATCTCAAATCTGAAGTCAGGTCATCCGAGTCTCAAGACACAGTCGTCGTCGTCCGAGTCCTTGTTCATTCGCTTTCTTTTGAAATTCTCTGCTTTCGTACGCGTGCACAACTCTGGAGCATCGTAATGTCATTATAAGTATACTATACTGCGTTTGTTCTACTAATCTTTGAATTATCAGATATCTCACAAGTACTCAGTACTCATTGATCGCGATGTCGACATTTCACAACCCTCCATCCGCTGGTTCAGGTCCTCCTGTATCTGGGCCTCTCACAACCTCGGGCCTTCCAATCTCCCAGCTGGAATCGCTCAGATTCAAGGCAAGCCAGATTATCGATTCAATCCAGAGTCTCCAACGGACGATCGAGGCGGGGCACATGGCTGCAATGCCTGCATGGCCAGACATTCTATCCAAATACAACATACTGCTCTCTCAGACACACTCATTCTCTATGGGACTCACCGGCACGCTCTCGGCGCCTTCTACGGCCCAAGGCTCACGCGCCGGAGGGTCAGGCGGAAGCACGGCCTCGGGTAACATCCTCGAACGTGTGGCACTGCACCCCAGCGCGGCTCTCACCGATGCGCAACTCGACGGCGAAGTAATTCCACTGCTCCGAAATCAGCAAACGACGGACGTCCTGCGGGTGGAGAACGACACCGTGCGCCGGCTCGCGGACCACATGGTGACGAAGGGTTCCTTGGGCGTCCTCGGTGTCGCGGGGGCTGTGCCGGCACCTCCGCCCGTGCATGTGCCGTTTGGGATGGGATCTGGAGCACGCAAGCCGGTGGAATACGGAGATGTATTGGCGGAGTGCGAAGAAATCAGGGGCGCTCATGACAGAAGGGTGGAACGCGCGGTGCGTGCAGTAACAATGCTACGGGAGCGGTTCGATTGGCGCGCGCGAGTGGAAGTCGAGGTCGAGGAGCCAGAGGAGCTTGAGTGGGACCCAAGGATCCATCCGCAGGTGATGGACCATGATATGGACGACGGCGAAGATGGGGAAGATCACAACGGAGAGGACACCGGGGTGGAGGACAGCCCAAGTGCAGTAAATGGAGACGTGGGCATGGATGATGAGGGAGAGGGCGAGGGCGCGAGCAGTGACGAGGACGAGGTGCAGGCGCTCGTGGACTCCACAATGGACATGCACTCGTCGCCGGTCACGCCAACCGTTCCACTCCTGAGCAATGCGTTGGCCAACCCAACACACGGGACAACTGCTCCGACATCATGAATCTCAAAGTATTGAAGCGATCCTGTTTTTCCATTTGACTCGTACCCTCGATGAAGGAAAGCGCGGGAGAAGGAAACGGAGTCATCAAATGCGAGGGCGAGGGCGACGTAACGCCATGCAACGAATGCAAATGCCTGCTCTGAGAACGAACTCCACGATTTTCGACATCATCTACCCCTCTTGAAGGCCTCGTGAAGGGCTCTGAATCAAATGGTTTGCGCTCAGCAATCATGTCATGGAATCGGCGACTTATCGCACCGCCGCTAGTGGATCTCGACATTTCCCAAGTTCGATGTCGGTGTCTCGTGGCGTAACATCATGACAATTCACCCTTCCCAACTTCCAAGCTAGCGCTTGACATCGCTTCACAACGGCCAGCCCGCGAGGCATTCGATCCACCATTTTTCCAATTTGCCCCAGCATGGTTACTTGAGGTATTCGATGATTGAACCATGTCCTTTTCTCTGATCGAAGTGGCTCCAATGCCTCGTTATTTCGTCGGGCCATCGCAAAGTGACGACGCCGCACTAGAAATACCTAGCAATTGCAGGCTTACAAACCAAATCAATCATCGCCCGGCCCTCAGCATTTCTTGGTAGGTCATTAAGTTGGACATCTGCATTGTTAAGAACTCTCAGCGTAAGTATGTTTGTTTTGAAGACGAACGAAGACTTTCGGTAGCCCCTTATTCCTTGTGGCTTCTTCGGTTGCGCCGTTTGAGCGTGCGCATGGTGCCTGAAGCGCGAACCGTGGCCTAAAGCTTCGAAAGCGACGACTTCCACTCACAGCGCTCACAGCGACTGTGAGACCTTCGTCAAGTGAATGCCCAATGTACCCCAGCTTCCGTGCTAACTGCAGTGTCTACATTCGACCAGACTCTCTTGCCAAAATTGATGCAGAAGCGCCACATTGATTGAATCCAAATCCGGCAGCCACCATACGATAGCTACCTGCGTTCCAATCACGTTCCTCGCGCCAAAATTTACTATGAGAACCCTGCTTGCCCGAAGCTCATAAAAGCGTCTCTGTCTCGCCTCTTCTCCCACCTCACTAGAGTCCATTTCGCGCCCACCGACTTTCACCCTTCCCACTCCACCTATCCATTCCAGTTCGCGTCTCACATCGCGGTCCAACAATACAATGCGTCTCGCACCCACGTTCATTGTTTCCTCCCTCTCCCTCGCGGGGCTTCTCGCCCCCGCTGCTGCCGGAGCCATTCACCAATATCGCGGTATCGGCACCCATGTCCAGGGGCGCTCCTCGCTCACTGCCGCGGCGACACTCGCCAAGCGTCAGTATAAGGCCCCACGCGAGATTATTGATGTGTGCGTCGCCGTCAGCGGAGACGTCTTCGGATCGATCGTCGGCACCCTTCTCCCCCCGTCTGCTCTGAATCTGGAGGTCTGTTTGTGCCTAAACGTGCGTATTTTCGTTGACTTTTCTCCTTCCCAAATTTCACACTTCTCGTTGTTGCGCGTGTAGGACCTCAATCTATGGGTCGAGGCGAGCGTGGCTGGACGGGTACTTAACTTGCTGTTAGGGCGTGTCCGACTCCTTGCGGCGCTCAATACCTTGGTATGTCATTGAATGCTGTCTTCAAGTTCGCGACAGTTGCTAATTTTCGTGTTTATAATGGCGTGCAGCTTTCCGAGGCGGGCGAGGTATGCGATCCCTTCAATTATTATCCGTCTCGTCATGCTGACGTCTCATCCCACCTCATTAGGAGTGCAAATTCCCCTCCAAGGCCCACCGTGTCTGCGTCCAGGATGAGCCTTGCGCATTTGAATGCGAAGACGGCTACTCTAACGTTGACGGCGAGTGTGTTTGCCAGGAGCCTTACTCTGAATGCAATGGCATCTGTGGCGATTTTGATACTGTCAGTTCCCTTCCCTCCCTCCTGTGTATTCAGCCCAATCTGATCGATTTCATAGTGCGGCTCTGCCCTTCCTCAAAGACGCCGCAGCGTGCAGAAGATCACTTCTCTTGCCCAAGCCAAGAATACATGTAAGAGCAAAGAGTCTGTTTGTGGCATCGCTGGACGTGAGGGCACACTTGACTTCGAGTGTGTTGATACCAGTGCAACGCTCGATAGCTGTGAGTTTATTTATTGTGATTCACATGGCCCCGTCTCTGATCATCAACTTAAACTCCAGGTGGCGGATGTATCGTTCCTCACCCCTTCTACGAACCCCACCGTTCGACCGCCCTCGGCATCGAGTGTGGCCGTCTCCCCGGCGTTCTCACGGCTACCTGCTCCAACTCGTCTTGCGTTGTTGCCAAATGCCGCAATGGACAGCAGCCCAGCGCCGACGGCACCCATTGCGTTGTCCCCGCTGTTCCCCAGGAGGCTTTGAGCGCATTAGGCGGAGGTGGTCCCCTCAGACTTGACTTTGAGAAGCGTAGTACGGTCGCCGACGCCGTCATCCCCAATGCGGACTTTCGATCCAAGCTCAGCGTCGTTGCCGATGCCATCATTGCTGTTAACGAAGTCTGCCACGGTATCCGCCATCCACAGACCACCCCCGTTGTCGACTATCCTGCTCTCGTCCAGGGCGCCGTTGGTGCCACCGTCGAGCTCCTCAACTCTCACACTGTCCTTCAAGTCGTGGCTAAGGTTGATGCCCTCGCTGCTTCCAACGCCGAGTTCAGGCGCAAGATCAACGAATGCGGATGCACCCGCTGGCTTTCACTTGGAGACCTCGTTGCCCAACTTGATGCTTTCTCCCACATCGTCCTCGAGCTTCAAACATGGCTAAAGACGAACCCTGTCACCACACTACCTGGTACCAACCCTGTCCCCGTTCCCAACACCTCCGATCTCGTCGTTGATCTCAACCTGGACGCTATCCTCGGCCGTATTGCCAAGTCCGGCGCCGGTGTCAAGGTGAACTTGGACATCGCTGCCCCTATCATTGGCAAGGTCACCGGGCTCGCTCAGCTTGTCCTCAAACTTGGCAAGGCTGGTGCGAATCTCCCTGTTGGCTCCACTCCCATCGTCATCCCTATAGTCGGCAGCCCCGTGGTCCCCGTTGACACTGCCCTCGTCGATGCCGTCGTCCAGGCCGCCATCAACCTCAGCAACTCTACCACGGTCCCTGCCCTCGTCGCTAATCTCCGGACCTTCCTCGATGTCAATGCCCTCGTCTCAACTACTCTGAACAACTGCGGCTGTGTCGAGCGCCTCGGTCTCGGTGCCCTGACCCTCGCACTTGACGCGGTCGGCAAGGCAGCTCTCGAGCTGAAGGCCGCCCTCAAACTTGCCACCAACCTTACCGGTGCCATTGACTTCAAGCTCGGTGCCGTTGCGAACGACCTCAGGGCCCTTCTGCATCATACCGCAAACATCAGCGTACTCCAGGGCAAGATCAACGCCATCGTCAAGCTCGTGCTTGGACTCGGCAAACAAGCGCAGGCCCTCCCCGTCGTCGGCATCATTAACAACCGCCTCCTCGACGGTGTGGTCAAGGCCACCGTCAGTCTCCTCGGATCCACCTCCGTTCCCCGCCTCCTCGCGAACCTTGAGGTGCTCCTCAAGGCCAATCTTGCGATCGACGCCCTCCTCAACAAGTGCGGCTGTGTACAAATGCTCAACCTCGGCGGCCTCCAGGGTGTTGTTAGGGCCGTCATCACTGCGTTAATCGAGGTCAAGACGTGGTGCACGGAGAACGTTATTACCTCCACTGCTGGCCCGTTCATCCCTAACGCGACGGCGCTGGCGAATCAGCTGCGCGCCTCCGTTTTGAGTGCGGGTTTCTGATGTCCTTTTACTCCGTACTATCGCTAAACGCGAGTTGATGTCTTTTCTCTTTCATTGTCGCTTGTTGCTGACCATCGTCCATTCTATACACCTTTCTAGAACTATACCCAAGTTTGCGCGCCCCTCCTTTCTTTCGTCTTCGTCGCCACGACCTGCTACTGTATGCCACCTTTTACCTCCCCACATCTTTTAGCTACTTCGTGCGCATTCTTCTTGTGGGCCGTTTTAACAGCGCCATTGTCTTCCTTTTTCTTTGCCTTTTCTTTTTGACGCCCTTTGGTTACCTTTGCACCTCAGCCTCGTGCTTTTCGTAAAACGGAGGAGGATCAGGATACGGAGTTAAAAAACTATGCACGCTGCGCTAACCTGACTTCACGAATCCGACTGTATGCTCTAAAAGTATGAAATATGCAACTTTCCGAGGAACAACCAGTACTATACTCAGCCATCAAAGCTCGGCGCATCCTCTCCCTCCGAGAATCGAGCAAGTATCTGTTCAGTAGTGTTCAGTACTTTATTGTGCTTCAAGCTTCAGCTTCAGTACTTGCGCAGACTCACTGCAGGCTCGCGCTGCCTATTTACGCCCTTCTCTCAAGGAATTCCGACTTGGTAAGTCCATGATCGATGATCCATGAATCGACACATCCATCTGGCGTCGACATGTTCGGAAGCCACCCGTCTATCGCTACTCGCGTCCAGGATAAAAGGAAAGCTTCTTCCACATGCTTTGGGCTACATCTTTCTTCAGCAGCGCATCTCTTCGTAGTAGGATGTTCTGTGTGATCCTTTATCCTGCATTCCAAGGCCTAAGCACGGAAGCATATAGCGGAAGAAGAGGTTCCGCCTCCGATCGATCCTGTTTACCATACAAGGGAATCAGGATCGTAGTCGACTGAGAGAACTATCCAAGACCTTGCTCTTCGTCTCCCAATGGTGAACGCGAAAACCATCTCACAAACAAGCCTCCGAGACATACACTTTGCCAGCGCTTCCATTGAGTGGGCCACACCTAAAAGTCTATATAAATCCTCCCCCTTCGTATTGTGCTCCGATTCTGCCTTCGTCATGCGTTTAACCGCCCCCTTGGTCGTCTCCCTGGCGGCGCTTCTGCTTCCCTCCGCCGTCGCTGTCAAACAATTTCCACGTCCAAAAGTCAAAGGGGTATCCAACCCACGAGAGCTGAACGCTTACTCCAAGCGCCAATATCGGGTCAAACGCAGTGTCACGGACGTCTGTATGTCTACTACAGGCGAGGGGTTTGGAAATGCAATGGGCGTCCCTGGTGCTGCTGCATACGCAGGTGTCGATGTGTGCCTTTGCAGTCAGGTTCGTAGTCAGTGAGCTGTTTTCGCGTATTTTGCCTGACGAGAACACAGGAAATCGATTCCTGGATCGCCACCAACCCTAATGGTGTTGCGTTGGGCCATGCTCTGGGTGCTTCTGATGTCAAGTCTGCCCTTCAACTTTTGGTTCGTTTGTCTGCCTTGGTTCACATTTAAGAAACTGTATTAATCTCTCTCGATCTAGTTCTCGCCTTCAAGTGTATGTATCAGTTTTTCCTGTGACGTTAAAATGCCAACTGCTCCTCCAGGGGGAGTCTCTTGTAGAATCTTGTACAACGCCCGCAAATGCCGTGCGCACTTGTGGTGGCGGCGATGGAGGCGGTACCGTGTGCCGTTTTGCATGCGACAACGGGTACAGCGAAGACGGTGACTCATGTGTATGCGAAGAGCCGAATACGGAATGCAATGGGGTCTGCGGAGATTTTTCTGAGGTGTGTTTTAGCTGCCTTTTATCTCGCCGGCACTGACGGTTTTTGCCAGGGATGCGGATCTGCTAGACCAGTAGGCATTCTGAGAAAACGCCGAAGCCTCCCAATTACCACCCTTGCTCAAGCAAAAGTAAACTGCAAGATATACGAGTCCGTCTGCGGCATCATCGGGCGCGAGAACACGCAAGATTACGAATGTGTGGACACCAGCTCGGCACTCGACAGCTGTACGTATATTACTTCGCCTCGCATCAACTTGAAGCTAAGTGTGCGCTTTCAGGTGGCGGTTGCATTACTCCCCATCCATTCTACGAGCCGTATCGCGTCTCTTCCAAGGGAGTAGACTGCGGTCTTCTCCCCGGCGTTATCGGCGCACGATGCCAGAACTCTCAATGCGTCATTTCGCGCTGCAAGAAAGGTCTTGAGCCCAGCGCCGATGGCACCGAGTGTGTACCCGTCGCGTTCATGACTGAACGTATTCTCGTAGACGGCGTGTTACCCATCTTCAAACTCAGCCACAGACGCCAGAACGCCGTCACAAGCGTCGTCCCGAAAGTGGAGCTAGTCGCACAGGTCAAGGGATTGGTAACCGCTGTTGGGGAGTTGGATGCCATCGTGTCAGTCCTGCCAGTCCAGGATGCCAATGCTGCGGTCAATGTCACTGCTTCCGTCAAGGTCACCGTCGACGCTGCCACCACAATTGTCAAGTCCACCACGGTGTCAGGTGCCGTTGCAAACATCAAGGCCTTCGGCGACGCGATCTCCGAGTTCAAGGCTTCGCTCGATGGTTGCGATTGTGTTAAGGCGCTCGGTCTTGAGGAGGTGCTCGTCAAGCTGGACGGTGCCAGTGAACACAGTCTCAATCTGCAAGGTTGGCTAGATGTGAACGCCCTCGCCCAGCCTGAGCTCCCTGAGATCTCGATCCCTGGCCTTCCCACAATCGCCATCCCCAACACCTCTGACCTTCCCATCGATCTTGGGCTATCTGCGCTCCTAGACACGGTCATTGGTAGCGTCAATGCAGAAGCGACCACAAAGGTCTCCATCTCAGAACAGGTCTCCCCGCTTGCACATGCCGTTCTACAGCTCAAAGCCGTGTCGAGCAACTTCCACGGTCCTTCCTTCTTCTCCTCATTCAGCGGAGGCCCCAGTTTCTTCGCCCTCTCAGGCAACACCCGTTTAGACGCCACCATCTCCGACCCCATCGTCCAAGCCACCATTGACTTCGTCGGATCAGTCGACTCCGTCACTGCCTTGTCCAACCTCAACACCCTCGTCGCCGCCAACGCTGCCCTTTCCAACACGCTTGGCAGCATCCCTAACCCCACTTCCGAACTCACTGGGCTCCTTAGCATCCTCGACACCGTTGGACAACTTACTCTGGAGCTCATGAAGTCACTCAGCCTCGAAAGCACGCTCGATGGCGTCCTTCCCCTCGGGCTCAGCAAGATCCTGGGCAGCCTTGTCGGATCACTCACCACTACTCCCGGGACGTTGATGAAGGATCTCCAAGACAAGATCGGCGAGCTCGTCGGGGTGGTGCTGGGTCTTCAGTCGCAGCTTCCCAGGATCCCTGGTCTGCTCCCTAGCGCGTCTGGCGTGCCGGGCATCCCCACTCCTGGTTTACCCGGTGGAGACCTCCTTGGGTTGATTGTGCGCACCGTGAAACAACTGCTGGGTTCCCTTGGCGTCGGCGACCTGTTGAAGAGCCTGGAAGCGCTCATTTGGGCCACTGAAACATTGGAGACTGCGCTGGGTGGATGCGGGTGCGTTGACGCTCTTGGGCTTCAGGGCGCGTACAAGGGTGCCGGGAAGGTGAAGGTCAAGGCGCTAGAGCTAAAGACTTTCGTGGAGGCGAGCAAGGACGCGCTTGTCAGTTCGATTTCGGGATCAGAGTCGGGGTCGGTGGTGGCAAACGCTGATGTGCTTGTGGAGGCATTGAATATCCTCAGTTGAGCGTCAGCCAAACGATGTTTTTGTTGTTGTGAACTCGCACCAGAAAGGCGCTATGTACATGTAATTAATGGTGGGTTTTCCCTTTCGGTTGCTCTTCCTTTGCTGACTTTCGGTGTACGGCAGTTATGTATCATATCTGTAAACAGCCCGTAGACATTGCCCCTTTCCTTTTGTGCTGCAAACCCTCATACAACTCCCACCATGTCACCTCCACCCCATTACCCTCACATATACTGTTATTCTCTCACTATCTATTTCCTCCTTGTCACTTGGGCGACGGACTTGACCGCGTATACTTATGCCTAGTACTTAGGATGTGTGAAATACAGTAATATTAAATGATGAGTTTACCGCCTCTCGACCTGAAGGTGTGTCATGATTGATGGAAAGACGTCGACAAAAGTGCCGTTAAAAGTGTTTTCCCCTGACACCATCGGTTCGGAAGGCGCCATGAGAATCTCAGACAGCACCGTACTTGAAGCATGCCTGAACTTAGAGTAAACCTAAGTACTTAGACTGGTAACCAATCCCTCCACGGATACAAGTTTCGAGTAGCTTGTATCCGTGGAGGGAACGGTCACCGGTCTACTAAGTACTCTAAGTACTACTTTTCTCTGAGCCCTGCGCGCGCGAACTATATGAAAGGCAATTAATACCAAAATGGTGGTAGCCAAGCCGGTTTTGTGATAGGACGTTCAGCCCATCGGGTAAATTTAATTTCCTCGAGCGTCTCGTCCTTTGCACGGCCTCAGATGCCACTGACACCACTCCGGCGGCAGAGAAGGCGAGAACGCACGGAGTTGAAGATCTCAGATTTCCGATAACATCCATTGTGATCTATACCTTGCCCTAGACTTCAAGCCTCAAGTGCACCTCCTATACACTATACACAGTACAGGATAGAAGAGAGAGAAGGCCGCGGGAAAGATTTTGCATCCAGAAACCTCGATAGGTGGTGCCTAGTCCAACTGTCCGATGTTCGCGTCGGTGTGGCGCTCCTGGCTTCTTTCCGAGTTTTGACGCGGTCAAAAGAGACTTCGCGGGGTTCTAATGTTGCCATAAAAGGCAATGTGATTGCGGTTTTGGGTTCTACCACGGCACGATTTGTGTTCCGCGCACGACGCGCCCTCTCAGCGCATCACAATCGAAACTCCGCCCCTCCATGGCGAAATCTCATATATAAACCGCGGCGCGTCGATTCTATCCCTCCGGCCGCGCTCTTCCTGCGACCACCCCGTCGTTCGTTTGTATTGCTGAGAGCAGCACCAATGCGTCTCTCCACCACATTCCTTTGTTCTGCCATCGCAGCGTTCGTCTTACCCTCCGTCTCAGCTATCCATCATTACCCCCGCACGGGCTCTATCACCAAACGCGCTTCCCACAATGTCTCTCCTCCTCGAGTCCCCGCCCTCGTCCAGCGCCAACACCATGTTCAGCGTGATCTCCTCGACATTGACCTTTGTATTGCCGTCGACGCAGGAGTCCTAGCCCCAATCCTCAATCTCATCAACCCGCTCGCTGCCAAGGTCCACGTGTGCTTGTGTCTTCATGTACGTTTTCATCGTGTGAGCAGAGCACTCGTTAACGAACCTACCGAAGAACTTGGACATTTTTCTTGATACCGACATCGGCGTCCTCTTGGGAAATCTTCTCGGTGGAAAGAACAACCTCTTGGCCGTCATCAAGCTCCTGGTATGTGTGAATAACTCGCCGACATCGACATAAATATCTAATCAGTTCGGAACAGATCAACACCTCGCCCAACACTCAGCAGTGCTCATTTCCGCCCCATTCTCATCGCAAGTGCGGCAAAGGAAATCCCTGCGCATTTGAGTGCGATCCGCCGTATGTACAGGCCGGGAAGCAGTGCGTCTGCCCTCCTCCGCTCATCGAGTGTAACGGAAAATGTGCCAGTTTCCCAAATGTAAGCCAACACTCACCTTCGCCATGTACTCGCATGCTGTACAGTCTGGATCCACATTGCTGACGATTTACCAGGGCTGCGGTTCGGCGCTCCCGCATCCCAAATCACAACGTCGCGCAATTGGGCCAATCAACACGTTCGCTCAAGCCCAAGAGTTCTGCAAGTCGGAGGCTGTCTGTGGTATTGCAGGTCGCGAGGAAAAAAGCGATTTTGAGTGCATTGACACAACTGTTGCGCTGGACAGCTGTAAGTGGCAGTACCGCTTTACTGACGTTCTATACTCACCTGCCCGTGTTAGGTGGAGGGTGCGTCACTCCTCACCGCTTTACGGATGTCCTCGCCCCTGCTGCAAGTGGCATCGAATGTGGCCGACTTCCTGGTGTCGTCACAGCCGCCTGTTCGAATTCTCGCTGCATCATCACCCAATGCCGCGAGGGCTGGCATCTCAATGCCAGAGGAACGGAATGTGTCAACGTGGCCGGAGGGCGTGGCCACAGTTCGAGAATGAGGAGGAAAGGCAGAAGACACGGTATTCCTGCGACCGTCATTGACTCTAACCTCGCTGCGAAAATCAATGCATACGTTGGCCTCGTCATCGACCTCACCCACACTTCAGGATCCATCCCTACCCCGCACACGCCAGGCTCGCATCCTCCTGTCAGTCACGCAGACCTTGTCGGCGGAATCGTCGCGGCCGCCGTCAATCTTCTCAACTCGCGTACAGTTGTGGAGCTCGTGACGAACGTCAACGCCGTTGTGAACGTCAATCATATCGTCCAACAGACCTTCGACGGGTGCAGGTGTGTCGATAAGCTCGGCCTTGGACAGCTCGCTGCACAGCTCATCCTCGTTGTTGAGAGCGCTCTGGACATACAGCACTGGTGCGGATCACACCTCGTCGGCGTTTCTGCTCCTTACCCCCATCCCTCCACACCCGCCGGCCCAACGACGCCTCACTCACCCATCCCTAACACGGCTGATGCTCCTATTACGGTTGGTTTGGACGACGCCCTGAACGCCCTCGGTCTGGCTTCAAAGAACAGCCGCATCGATATTTTTGGTTTGGGGGGTGACCTCACGAGCACCATCAACAACCTTCTCAACAGCCTTGCACTCGGTCCCGCGAATGTGCATCAGCGGTCCCTAGTAAACCCCTTGGACGTGACCTCAACCGTCATTCTGGCTTCGGATTTGTTGACGCAACTCGACCTCCTGGTGGACCTCGTCGTCGTCCTCGGGAACAACACGCCTACTACCCTCCCGGCCGCGCCGAACAGTCCTCCCATCATTGGCATCCCACCCACCGTGCCATCAACCGTCGATTACGGTCTCATTGACTGTATTGTCCAGGCTGTCGTGAACCTTGTCAGCTCCCCGACTGTCGCGTCGCTGGTTGGAAACGTCAATGTACTGGTGAATGTCAATGCGGCAGTGGCAGACCTTCTGGGCAATTGTGGTTGCATCGACGATATGGGATTAAGAGGCTTGCTCGCGAACCTCGAAGCGGTGATCAACGTGGCGTTGGGCATCCAAGACTGGTGCATTCATCACCCAGTCGGCGTTCCGGCTCCCCATCCCACAGATTCTCATCTCCCCCATTCCACCGGCACGTCTGTACCAGTTTCTCATTCCAGCTTTCCCCATCCGAGTGTCTCTCATCCCGCAACCCCATTGCCATCCGGAATCCCCGCGCCGCCTGCGCCGCCCAACGAGTTAAACGACGCAATCATTGTTGGTCTTGATCAACTTCTGACTGGCCTTCTGGGTGCCTTGGGTCTGGGTCCCGTGAAGGCAACCGTTATCGTCGATGGCATTGTTGGGTCTGGCCTCGCGCATTCCCTCAACAATGTTCTGAACGGCCTTGGTATCGGTCCCGCGAATGTCATCCCGAGAGGAGGAGACCCCCTCACGGGCCCTACGATTGTCAACGCGCAAGTGGACGCCGAGCTCGTGGCGCAGATCAGGGGCCTCGTGAACCTCGTGTTGGTCGTGAAGAACGGGTCCTCCACCCTCCCTACTGCGCCACACGGACCTCCCGTCGTACCAGGACCTGGGGCCACCCTGCCCGTCGACACCAACCTCGTCGACGCCATCGTCCGTGCCACGATCAACCTCATCAACTCAGACACAGTATCCAGCCTCCTCCTTAACCTCGACGTGCTGGCGCAAGTCAACGCCCTGGTGAACGGCTCGCTTGCTGGGTGTGGATGTGTCGGGAACTTGGGACTGGAAGGATTGGTAAGGGACATAGAGGTCCTGTTGGCGGCGGTGTTGAATGTGCAGAACTGGTGCGCGCACCATCCAGTCATTCCCCCACAGCCTGGTCATGGACCTGCTCCCACCACGTCACTGTCATCGCCCCGTCCTTCGGCAACAACGCTTGTTTCCTCACAGCCTGGCCATGGTCCTCCCACCGCGTCACTGCCATCGCCCCATCCTTCGGCGACGCCGGTCGTTCCTGGACATGCGCCGGGCACGGGCACAGGCGGCCCAGTTCTGCACATCCCTATAAAGCTGGATCTCGGTGACCTCCTCGCATCGCTTGGGCTTCACTCGAACGGAGATGTCGATGCAATCCTGGAGCTCAACAATCTGCTCAACACGGCCGTTAGCATCGTCATCAACCTCCAAGGCCATTCCTCACATGTACCACCTGCGCTCCCCTCCCGCGCGCCCCATCCCACTTCTGTCGGGCCCCCATCGTCGTCATCTGCATCGCATCCAGCGCACCCCCACCCATCTGGTACCCCTTCCACACCTCCTCCAGTCCACCAAGGCCTGATCAACGGAGTCCTCCAAGCCACCCTCAACCTCCTCCACTCGGTGACAGGCGCGGACTTCCTCGCGAACGTCAACATCCTTCTCGGGGCGAGCGGCTCGCTCGCTGAGACGCTCGACGGATGTGGATGTGTCGATCACCTCGGACTGCACGCGATGAGCACGTGAGAGGATTGGGGGTCGACGTTGGAGTAATAGTACTAGTACTAGTAGCAGCCCTGGGTCGCGCTCGATGCGTAGTAATTGCGGGATGAACAAAGACGACAGCAGGTCATGCTTGCAAGCAAAGTTTTGGCAGGTATATGAGATGGCTTTGAATATCGACGACTGTTCAAAATCTTATTCTGATCATTCAGTGATACTGGTAGACCGTCTATGAGCAAACCTCGATACGAGAGCCTCATACAACGACAGTGACGAGTCTATGATACTGGAAGTCAGAGGGAAATGAGCTGGTCGAATGCATTAAGAGAGAATCGAATTCCCGGCGGGTTGACACGCGACAGTGGCAACGACCGTGGACATCGGCGCCTACGGATGGTTGAAAAGGCAGTTCAATACATCGTTGATCAAGTGGCAGTCCACTTCTTTCCCATACATACATTCACGAAGAGAGCATCGAACTCCCTGAGGGTCGATATCAATGAGTTTCATGAGGTGTGAATGGCAAACACCCACTGGCAGGTTACCACTACCCCATGAATGCACGACAAATAATCATGATGTGCCACTTAAGAGACACAGGACTGTCACATGACTGTTCCCCCTTCAAGTTCCCCGACTTGCACAGTGAGCATTAGCTCTGTTTCGCTATACTCGACTCAAATCCTACTCCATCGCAACGCTGTGGTGAATCTACGGTGTTTGTCTTTCAGTATACGGTCCTTGCCCGGATTTGCAAGGCCAGCAGCGCAAACTACAGAAAAAAATGTGAGCAATCTTCCTCACTGCGAGCCATAGGCGCCTCTGAAGGCATGTTGTATGGAAAGGCTAGGAACTAGAGCGCTGGGTTCATTCCTTTGGGGATGAACGTTGAACGCCAAAGCGGAGAATCTATGTGAGCTTGATAATACCCTGATGGGACTTCAACCTGAATCCTAGAGAAGATTCCAAGCCGAAAGAAACTGAACGCCACAGGTATGTAGATGCCGCCAGCCGGCAAACAGCTCAGCTAAAAATGGAAAGGTCCAAAAATAGACATTTGCCTCGACCTGCGTCATGCCGCCATGGCCCAGGTTATAACTTTAAGCCGCAGAATGTTCATGACTGGCAAAGTTGACGCCTTCAAATCTCAAACCTTCATCACCTTGCAAAAGCGTACAGGAATCCAAATGTCGTCTGTCCACCCAGCCTCCGTTGGGGGCAGCTCGCAGTCTCAAGTCCCAAAATCCTCTACTACTACAGACGGGAATCGCGCTGCCGTCGGTTCCAATGACACCGTATACCCAGAACAGCGCCACGCAGGAAAGGTTGGGTATGGGCCGAACTATCAGATGGGCCCGGTGAGATATATTTATTCTTCCTGTCTTTACGCCCCTCCGACGAAGAGGCTCGCTCATTGGCACCTGAATAGACGTTCGGAGATAAGCTCAAGGGGATCGAAGAAGAGATAAAGGGCAAGTTGACGCATAATCCCGCACTTGTTCAACATGGGAAGGAGCGTAAGACGGGGCTGCTGAAGAAAAGGGAGCGCGAGAAGGATATGAATGTATGTAGATCTTCCGCCATCGTGTGTCAATCATACTGATTAGCCTTTATCTGATGCGATCGATCGAGGATAGGAGGACCATTTCACAGCTCCAGCTGATGACAAGAAAGGTAACCCGGGGCCAGGTCAGGCATCGGCTGGAAATGAGAAAGGGCAGGAGGAGCAGGCAACTAATGTGGTACCCGAGAGCACGACAGAGAGCAAGGGCGACAGGAAATAAGCTGACACCGTAATATCGTCTAATATGACGCCGCTGTACTTGTAACGTATTAGTTATGTCGACTGGGGCTACATTGCCGGTTTCCACATGTTTCCCAGTGAAGCGTAACAGACATTGCTCCAACTGAGGTTGCAGATCAAGAAAAGGTGCGCGGCCTAATGAACATCAACTCTTGCCATAATCTCAAGGAGGGAAACGATGTGGCGCACGCCGCAGTTCAATCCTCCACATTCGCGTCATCCCCCGCCCGACTTCGCGTCGTTGAAGCTAGACTGAAGCACCGACATGAAGATGGTCTGAACGGAATGAACTGCGAAGTAGCCGTGCAGCCAATGGGAGGCCCGGGGATTCCCATTAGAACGGCGTGATCCTGATCAATGCATTCTTGAGGCTGATGAACTCGGCTTGCAAGACGCTTCGGCGCCCTGGGTCTCCTGGAAGGACCTTCCAGGTATCGTACGCAGATGACACAAAAGACAGCGCTAACGATAGGTCCAACGCCAGAGATTAATCCAAGGGCAGTCAACGCAATGAGCCCATAGACAAACACGTCGCTTCCCGCCCTCGACCTAGCAGAGCATGCGATTGTTGGTGATGTTGCTGTCTACATGTGCCAGACACCAGTCACAGGTCGGGGTAAGATCCATCATCAGCTGGAACCAGTGCTTTATCTGTGTGCTCAAGCGTACTACTATACTATCAGGTGATTTCAACTGGAGCGCAGCTCTGTTATTCAAATGTCCTAGAACGAGAAGTGAAATATTTCTCACTATCAGAGCGAGAGAGGCGTCGGAGCAAGCGTAGAGGAGCGGGATGCTTCTTCGCGAGCTGTAGTGGCTCTGTAATCTCGAATTACTTCGCTAGCCCAGCGCCGGCGGAGAATCGAGGAAACTTCTTCATCAGTGAACAGGAGCCGGTTTAACGCGCCCGGCAGGCAGTGCGACGCTGGTGGGAACTGGGCTAGTCATACTGTGGGATGGATGGGGGCCCAGGGATAGGAACATGAGTACATTTTATAGACATGGGTTATATGAAAGGATCTGACCTGTGGTGAGCTTGGAATTGACAGCAGGCACGACGACTTGGCAGCCTTCTCTTTGAATCGTTGCTCGTAGAGCCTTCGACGCGCGACAGGATTGAAAGGAGAAAAGGCACGGAGGGAATTTTATTGCGAAAGTCTCTCCTGACGTATCATCTAGCTGCACTCCAGTGGAGTGTAACTCTGATGGTGTAGGACCCTGCATCGGTGCTTATTTGGTGCTTGTCGACCAGTAGATAGAGAGGCACTTAGCCGGCAAGCGCGTCCTGTGCGGTGGTGGGGCGCATCGCTCCAGTTATGATGATCGCCGTGTCGACCTGAGGCGATCATGAAGTGGATGGTAAGTTGAACAAAAGTGATTTGACAACGCAGTATAGTATCATCACTATGAATTCATCAGATGTCTGCACGGGAGAGCTTCTACTTAACATCTTTCGTGTTCATTTGCCCACCCCACAATCATGACCCGTTCATGCCTTGTAACCAACGCGAGCACATGCGAGCCAGAACTCACTACCACCCTCTTCGCTCCATCCCAGCGGCCCCAGATCGCATTCTGCACATGCCAAGAGCTTCAGTTTCGGTCCTGGCATAGATTACGAGTCAGAACGCTGCGTAATAAACCTTGTGGTTGCATACCTGTGGTGTTCTGCTGTACGGGGCGCGAGAACCCAATATTTTCGAACTCCATCGGTGAAGGTGTAATTAGCCACCAGTGACACTTTTCTGGCGGAAAAGGAAGCGCCGCGAGGGTTGGATTTTTCGAAAGATTGCCTGGTTCCATCTTCACTGACGCGTCAACAGATTCTGAGGCGTAGGGTAAGCCCACTGACCTGCACACTCGTGCGCTCAACCCACTGCCCCACTCCACGTTTCAATATGATGCTCCCACAATTGCTTCTGGGGCACAGTAGGTCAAACTTGTTGATAGATACACCGGGTTTCCCAGAATGGGGTTCGACGAGATCCAGCGCGCCGTCCGAGAAAGCAGTCAAGGGCTGGGCAGTGGGCCGTGGTGCCGATGACGCGCGCTGAAGCGCTTCCCAGAGCCCAGCGGGGACTTGCCGCGACTCAGACGGTGCGATCTCGGTCTCGGTCTCGCGCGATCCCAGGACTCTGCGCATCTCGTACCACGGGAGCGCACCATGCACGACACTGCTCTTACCCAACCACTCGAAGCCCGCCTGCTCATAAAGGGAACGCAGATTTTCGTGTACAATCAAGAGAACCCGCTCATATGGTTTTCCCTCTTTCCGTGCAGCCTCGAGCCGAGAGATGTACTCCTTGAGGAGATTTAACGCGATCATTTTCCTTCTGTGTGTCGGAGAGACGCACACAGAGTGGATACACACGGAAACCGAGGAAGGGACATGTTTAGACATTGATTCGTGGGTTAAAGTCTCCGATGGAGACAAAGTCGAGCAAACGTATCCGACTAGCTCGCGCCCCCTAGGATTAGGTGAATAGACACCTAGAAAGAGATCCCCAGCATTAGCCTGACGATATCTGGACTAAATTAGCTGATTTCAATCCTAGATGGGTGAAAGCTCAAACCGAAATGCCTCCAGGCTTGCCGCCTCATCGATGGGGTAACCTTTACCAGATGATACATGTCAAGTGGTTGAAGAAGAGACGATTGGCATAAGAACCTTGCTGCTCAATGATCAACGCTGCAGAAATATCTTTGGGTGAGATCCAGTCATACGTAACACTCGACGCGTCTGTCATATCCGATGAAGGAATAGTTTGCAAGAGGAAACTACAACTTGAAGGAAGCAAATGCGTCTGCGGCTAGTAGAACGAATTGACCTGCCCGAAACCACTTTCCCACGGCCTCTCGTCATCGCCTTTGCACTGCGGACGCGGGCAGTGGTGATCTTGGATTTTGTTTCTTGTTTTCCTACTTCTACAGACAATGCCCGCTCAGTCGATGCTCTCGACTGACGAGAAAGCAAAGGTCAAATATACGCTAAAGGGCTTCAAGGTTCTTCATGCTGCTGTTGCTCGTGTCTACTACGCATATCCCAAGCCGGACAAGTGGTCTTACACCGGACTTCAAGGAGCTATTGCCTTTGCCAAGGATATTGCCAGCAATGCTCTCAGCTTTAAGATCGTGGACTTAGAAGGAACTAGGGGCATTATCTGGGAGCACGAGCTCTACAGTGGCTTTGAATACAATCCAGACAGAGCGTTCTTTCATTCCTTCGCCGGAGACGTAAGTATTCGCTCATAACGTATCAGCCCTTTCTGACCTTTCCCAGGACTGCATGATCGGCTTCGTATTTGCAGATGAATCGGAAGCAAAGTCGTTTTGGAAAAAGGTGGTGGCAAAGAAGGACCAGAAATGTAAGTCCGGTTATTCTGTGGCGCATCGATGTCTATCTCAACCTTCTGCAGCGAAACCTCAGGCCGAAAAGAAGAAGAAGAAGGCTGCAAAGGGTGGCAAGATCGACAAGTCGTTGATCTCTGGGCCCACTGCAGGATCTTTCAAACACCTCGGCCACATGGGATATGACGCCGAGAAAGGTTTCACGTCCACAGGGGTCGACCCATCTTGGACTGCACTTCTTGGGACACTGGAGGGATCTGGAATATCGAAGGAGATTATAGATCAGGACATGGAGTTTATCAAAGACTTTGTCCGACAGTACCCTCAGGACACCCCACAAAAACAGCCGAAGAAATCGAAACCGCCTCCACCCCCCTCGAGGAAGACACATATTTCAAATGCCAGTGGATCCTCTGTCGCAGCAGCAGCGCCACCGCCTCCACCAGTACGCGCACCGCAGCCCCCTCCACCACCTCAGAGGCCGTCCCAGCCATCACCTCCACCACGCGCCTCTCAACCTCCACCACCCCCTCGTGCTCCTCCAGCTCCGATGTCATCACAAGATACACCTCCTCAGCCACCCCGCAGGCTGCCGCCCCAGAGCAACGGGCCTCCTCCCCCTCCTGCTCGTCCGAGCAGCCGTGTTCCTCCGGGCCCACCACCTCCACCCGCACGCCCCGCCAGTGCAGCGCCACCACCACCACCACCTCCTCGCCCACCTGCGTCAGGGGCACCGCCTCCACCACCACCACCACCACCTCCTCCTCCTGGTGCTGGGGGAGCACCTCCCCCACCGCCGCCGCCGCCGCCACCGCCTCCACCAGGTGGCAGTTCCCCTTCCGCTCTTGCCAACCTTCCTCCCCCGCAGCCTGGCCGCAGCGCACTCCTCGACTCCATCGCCGGCAAAGGCGTGCATTCGTTGCGCAAAGCGGATCCAAACTCGTCACCGGCGCGTGCACCAGCCCCTCCCGCAGACTCGTCCCCTAATGGCACTGCGCTGGTGGCGGGAGCTGCTGCTGCGGGTGCTGGAGGAGCCGCAGGTGGTGATTTGACGTCAGCGTTGATCACTGCTCTTGAAAAGCGCAACAAGAATATGGGAGATAGCGATGAGGAAGAGGAGGAGGATGATTGGGATTCTGATTGATCATCTTCGTCTCTCTCAAACTCAACAAATTCTTTAATGGAATATTGGCGGGTGTCTTGCTTTCATGAACGCCAACGTGCGATGGGTCAACTTTTCTTGATATAGGCGGAAGGAAGTGGAACTTCTCTTTATTATTATGTATGTTACAGCTCAAGGTCTGACCTTCCTGAATACCCAGGGGCCACGGGATAACTTTTGGTCCTGTGGATTGTTCAATTGGAGAGCCTTTTGTATTCCAAACTCGCGAGGACGCGTAATTCCTTTTTTTGAGATCAATGACGGGTTGACAGTATGTTGGTCAATAGCCAACCAAGTCCACTCGTCGCTCTCATTCGTGACGAGATCAACTTCAACAACTACCAGCAACTGTTTAATAATGGGAAAACCCAACTCATTGGTGTTCAATCCCAAGGCAAGAAGTTCCGCAAAGGGGCGCGATCTGGCAGGCCCTTCTAGGACCCATAGCGCCGAGAAGTCTGGCGAACCGAATTCATCAGCGTCAAGAATGTATTGATCAGGATCACGCCGATCTACATACACGGGTCTCCCATTGCTGCAGTTGGCTGCATGAGCACTTTGCTGTGCATCCCGTTGCTCCGCGATGTCTGTTTCCCAGCGACGCGTTAGATGCATTCTAATGAAAGAGTGCGGCGTAATGAACGTCAACTTCTTCCACCGCACCCATGACCTCACTGAGGAAAATGCTGTGGCGCGAGACAGCCCAGAGATGCCAAACGCCGAGAAAGAGTGGAACTGGAACTGGAACTCCGCAAACCTTAGCCCGCGGCAAAGTCGACATAATTCCCGTCAATTATCGTGGTGTATATCAATACGGGACGACATTACGGTGGAAGCACACTTGTAGATATTTCTACGCTTGACGCCTCTCGAGCGCTTTCCAAGGCTTCCTCAGCCCCCTGGCCTCGATAACATGTGCGGGCATACAGTACACGGGATCTAGGTCGACAAGGCCTGGATATCCCAACAATGAGAGTCCTAAAGCATATTTTATGGTGAGTACCTTGTCGCGGAAACGACGTTGCAAGGAAACACAATACCTGCTACCCCGAAATGGGTGTGGAAGACATCTACCATATCCCCCGGGCGATCTGCTATCCCACCGCCCTCTAGATCCTAGAAACCACGATTTAGTAGGAATGAACAGAGTTGGGGCGACTAGAGGGCACACCTGTGCAGAGAGAATGAATTGGCTCAGCTGATCCGCATCGATCCATGGTATTTTGTCAAGGATCGACATGGCTGAGAGAACCCAGAAGCTGTAACACACCTACATAACACGGACAAGATGTAAAAGGGCGTTCAAAGATGCACGAAGTGCAGTGTGTGCTCACGTCTTCTAGCTTTTCGGGCCTCCCGTTCAATCCGCCGTTCGGAAGCTGACGCTCGCATAGCCACCATCCAAGCGTCTCGATATCGACAACGTCCATTCGGTCAAGGATCGCCAGGGCCGCCACACATACGAAGACTAGCAAGAGCGTCGAACAGCGTCAGAGTTTATGGTCAAAGCCTTAGGAGTCGGATACTCGGTTATTTACCTTGACCAGCATGACTCTCCGCCCCGATAATACTTCCAAACCCTCCATCGAAGTTCCGGCACCTCACAATATAATTGACAGTCCTTTCCTTCGGCTCCCCGTCCAGAACATGGAGCTGACCTAGGAGAGACAGGGCATTGACAGCAATATAAGTGAACCGAGTGTCGATCTCGCCAAAAGAGTCTCCCGCAAAGACGCCTGACGGTTGGTGGAGAGACAGGATGACTGAAGAGATGACCTATGCTCAGCATCTAAATGCGTCGAAAGAGTGCGCTTGATTGATACGTACATTTCACGACTCGCGGGATATCTATTCGATCCAGCGCGTCATGTGTGACCAAGATCTGAATGGCACTGAGAGTAGAGTGTATATGTGCGTCGTGATCCGGATGTGCGCCGAATGCACCTGGTAACATGCAGATCAGTAAACAAATTATTTGCCCCATGATTGAATACGTAACAAACCTGCCTCGTCGTCCCAGCAGCTCATTACGAAATCTATCATCTCCTCGCGATCCAGCGCATCTTTGTGCCCCATGATGCATAGTGCCGTCAGACCCCAGTATACCGCGTTCAGTCGCAGGTGCGTCGTGAGATGGTACGCGAGATCATCCTTGTTCTATAAACTTCGGTTACAATTCCTATAAGTCCGTGTCTGAAGAACACGGGCTCACTTCTCCTAGAGCTTTGATATATGATACGTGAAGAGGGATAGCAAGATGCGGTTCGAGCACACCACAGGAGGACATCGCAGTTTATGACCAGAGGCTGGAGCGCTGCGGCCGAGATTTGCAATTGCTTGTTTCGGAGGTTTCTGCGGGCCGACTGACCGCTTCTTGTTTTTCGCCATGTCCTCTTCCTCATCGTCCTCAGCACCAGTTCACCCCTTCGCAAACTCCAACAACCTTCTGGAGATAATACCGAATGGTATTGACGTCGCTGAAGAATCTAGGCTCTATGATGAGCTGTCGCGTGTTGGTTTCGTTCGGGACTATTTCTGCCCAACTGTCGCCTCATTCATGGCGTATAGGACGATGAGGCCGATAAAAGGTCGATAGAAAGCCGGCCTGTGTCATTTCAGGGACCACCGTCTGTGTTTTCAAAGGATATCTGGTTGGGCGATAATTCAGGAGAGAGCTTAGCCTTTGCCCAAGATGTGCAAATTAGTGGTTGGACCAACGTCGGTGACAAGCCTGAAGGAGGCTATATTGGTGAGTGAAGCTGTAATTTATGTCAAAACTCCCAATAATAGCAGGGTTTCGTCCTATCAGTTTATGATTGCACTATTCGCACAAAAGAGGTGAGGTCGAAGTCATTGGTAGGTTCCTTTTCATGCTAAGTGTACACATAGGGAACCATCATACACGCTCACAAGCGATACAGTGACTTTGCAGTCCTTGAGTCTGCTTTACGACATACTCTGCCGGTTTGTCCTCTGCTCTCTACTAGCACTTTTGTACATTGAGCTGTTGACCGACCGAATATATAGCGCCATCAACGGCATTTCGTACCAGTTCTGCCACCGAAGACACCGCTGGCTCGCTACAGGCCAGCATTCCTCGACCGCCGACGCCGCCTTCTCCAAGCATGGCTTTCTGCAGTCCTGCTGCACCCAGACATTGGTGCATCCAAACCTGTGCGTCTATGGATCATGAACTAGCCGTAAAGCAGCCTTGTCAGGATCTACACACATCACTCTTGTAGATTTACTATCTCGCTTTCGGCTGATTACAGTACCTCCTTTGCCTTGTAATACTCAATGATATCCCATGCCTTGCCGTCTAGTAGCATGCACCGTAGATTGTTAATTTACCCGTGGTCCATCCAACATTCTTCCCCAACCATCAATTGTTTGCTCTTACAGACATCCTCGCCAAAATTTGACTTCGAGACCCAACGTGTTCTCCTTCTTACAACCAGCGAACATTTCACAAGATCTTCATTCTTGGAAAGGTGCGATACCTGTCGCCTCCTATCATAATTCTACGTAGTACATAGTACAAAGATTTACCCAGTTCGAGGGTCAAGAGAGCGTATAGAGATAAATGATAATAAGGAGAGAATTCGCCAAGAAGAGTGAAGGAAAGTGAGACGCCACAGTCTTGTACACAGGTCATTATTGTCATGGGTCGCAATCCGGTTTGGGCGGAGGACTGAAAAGTCAATATCCCTCGTCTTCCTCCCTCACACTCCCAGCTAGCCCAGGCCATCTTCCTCCGTAGCCACCGAGTCCTACGCTGACACCCATGTCCCCATCGACACTCGGGCGCGGCTTGAAACTCTCCTTTCTCGCTCGCGTGGCCTTCTTCATCACCGCTGGCTCCCCATACCCGCCTCCGGCAGACGCATACCTAGCGCTGTACGTTCCGGACGTCGAGGACACTGACCTCGCGCCGCCGTACGCCGCTCCACTTGGGATTCTCCCATGCCCAAGCGCATGATGCTGTGTGCCAGGTTTTGGAACGGGCATGGCGATCGACATGGGCCGTGGAAGCGACGATTGTCCTCCGCTCGGCGTCCTCCCCGGGATCTTCGACGGTGAAACAGCTCTCGGGCCCGTTCCTCCGTTGCCCCCGCGATGTGATCCTAGCGGCGGTCGGCTCGTACCGTAGTTTGGCGTACGTGACTTTCCGCCGCTGCCTTGACGGATGTGGGGTGCAGGAGCGGGCTCCCCTAGTCGCTGACGCTTGTTCGGGACGGATTGCGAGGCGGATCCGGGACGGATGGCGGGAGTCACTGTTTTGGAGCCGGGGACGTAGGCGTTTGTGGAGTTGACCGGTGTTGTGGCCCGTGGGGGGACAGAGCCTGCACGTGATTTCCGTTTGTTCTCCTGGTCCTGGGCGCTGACCGTCTCCATGAGAATTTGGAGGATGCTTTCTCCGTGCACGAGGAACGGTCGCTGGGCCTCGTGCTCCCAGGCAGGGATGGATACGAGAAGGTCTTGTTCCAGCTAATTGTCGTGTGAGCGGAAGTACAGGTGATGAGAGAATTACAGTTACCCGCGGTTTTTCCTTTGACACTCGTTTCCGCATTTTTTCCTCTCGTAGCAGCCTTCCGGGGTCACGGCCACGACCAAGAAGGCGCGTCTGATCGGACGCCGCAGCGGCGAGCTCCTTCTCCTCCTCGCAGATATCAAAGTACTTCTTGATGCTGGCCAGGAGCGGTGCTTTCTGCCGGCGTTCTTCCTTCAGCCGCCTGATCTCGTCCTCGTGAATGGTCAACAGCTGCTCGGTGTGTTCGTCTATGTCCAAGTCAATCAAAGGTTCCCGGTAAATTCAAGCCTATTGCTCACCGTCCGCAAAGGGAGCAAAGTCCGCCCGCTCGTCGTGTCCGACCATAAGGTCGTCCCATAGCTTCATAATCTCCTCTCTCGCACTCTGAACAAAAGTCCCCATCCGCTCCCTCTTCAGCTCCAACATTCGCTCCAGCTCATCTTCGTACTCCCTGACAGTGTCCTCGTTGCTGCCTCGATGTGCCTCCACGAATGCATCCATGTCCGCCTCGTCTACCCCAAGTCGCCTCCATAGCCCTTCCAATTGATCATACATGGCCTGGATATGGGCCTCTCTTCTTCGTTTGGTGTCCTCGAGAGATGTCTGCAGACTCGCCGCCCACGACAATAGACCTGGTGTTGGATCGACGTTCTCGAGCCCCATCGGTACGGAGCGGTTTTCTGGCAGGCCCTCGTCATCGGCTTCTTCAACCTTGGCGACAAAATTCGCAAAGATGCGTTGATAGTTCGTCTCTGACGGGGAAATGAGATCCTCTTGGAGGAGTAGGGGTGTCAATGGTTTGGTTCGTGAGGAGGAGGTTGGTGTCGACACGGCGAAAGGGTCGCCGGGCGTGGTCGTCGATGTTGAGAATCGTTGGGACGTGGAAAATAGGGAGGCACCGAGGAAATTGGAGTTTGAACATGACGGAAGGTCATCCAGGGCTGGGGGAGTAATTCCGAGTTCAGTATATAGCCAGTCTATCTGCACCAGTGTCGCAGAGAGCTGATGGAGTCGCTTCGACTATCATATAATGTCAGAAAATATGAGTGTATAGGCGGAATGGAGGAGCGCACCACTTCGGCCTTTCCTCTCACAAGTTCCTTTTCGAGCTTCAGGAATTTCTCTGGTGTGACATCCCTATTCACACTGGGATCGCTGGGATTGTCCCCGATGGCAGGTTCCAAGATATCCTGGGCAAAGTAATGGGTCCCTAGAGTTCGTGCCAGGCCTTTCAGGCGGTTCGTCAGCGTTGTTAGCTGCTCAAACTTTGTGTGATACAGCTATTCCGAGGTTTAAACGGTTAACTATCGAACCGAGCTCTGCCACTCACTTGTCGTAACTTTTCTTGATGGTCCGACACCATCTCAAATCTCCGGGGCAACACCATCTCCTTCCTCAATTCCCCCACATTGCTCCCAGTGGCTTTGATGTTACCACCCAGCGCTTTCGAATACCGCAAACATTCGACCTCGACCGCGTCGCACTTCTCCATCCACTTCTCGACCTCCTTCCGTCGGATGTCAATTTGGCCTTCCACGCTCTCCATAAGCTGATGTTGTAGCGCCCTAAGTTCATCTTCCAAAGCAGTCGGCGGAAGACCCAACTGGGCGTGTAACGTCGGCAAAAGTTGTGTCTGAGATTGGAGGTGCGTGTGCAACGAGTTAAGCAGTGTAGTGAGCGTCAAAGATGTCGGTGGCCCCGCCATAGTACATAAAGAGTTCCTGAACGCAACTAAAGAACCCTCGTCGTAGATGGCAGCGAGGAGAGCGTTCACAATGTGGTTGATGTTCAAATCGCGTAAACGCAACTTTGACACGTGATCGTTCCTGCGGCGTAATTCCCGCGCTTCTGAGCAGTGTTCGTCTCCATGATCATCTCTTAAGTCCAGATTTCTCCCTTCTATCATGTCCAATTATCGGATTTCTATCTTCTGCAGATATATCTATGATCTGACTCGTCGACACACATGTTCTTGCCAACGCCTCGAGTAACCCCAGGATACCCGCCGCCCTTTCAGCCGCGGCCAACAGATTATGAAGCTTTGACAGCTTTCCAATGATTCATCCCGCGCTCTTAGCAGCGAGACATGTGTGACGGCGGTTCTCCTTCTTCCTCGTTTCGACGCCTTTAACGTTTCTTGCTCATCTCAACAATTTTACGTCAGGCATATTTCTCTCAGCGAGTATCATAACTGTATAATACACACTCCAGTTGCTGATGCAGGTGGTTTCCATTGCAAACACCATCTCAGATTCTGTCGTCGCAACTGTCTACCGCACCCTGATCTGGTCACCGTCAGCTCGATGTCGCCTGCGTCGCCAACTCTTCATGCTCGCACGATATTCCTCGGATCCAGAGACGCCAATTATGGTCCCATAAGAATCTCGCCGCATGGAATTTTGTCCCATTTTCTCACTCCCCTTTCCCTGTGCCGTACTGAGTCCGGGCTGTTGGCCCCTATGCCTTCTAAGAAGTTTTCCATAAAACCTTTCGCTGGCGAATCTATGAATGCGTCTCACTCGGCACTGTCCCAACCTACAGACGCGGACAAGCACATCCCCTGATATCTCGTCAGCGAATGATTTTTTGAGCAAACCGACTTCAGATTTAGAAGTCGGCTCGTGGAAATTCGCTCATATAGTTCCATACCCCCCAAAAACGGTTTCTAGCGTGATTCAAGCATTTTATATAGTGTAGTTACCTGACCATTATTTTGGCTGTGTTTGCTTGTCCGCAACTGTAGACGAGTCAAACTTTACCTGGGACCCGATATAACGCGATCCAGCCTTCTTCTCTGGCTAGGTTCACGATGCCTCATGCATCTAACAATCATTGAAGCTTCTCCAACGTAAATGTCGAGAAACAGCTCAAGAACAGTCCATGCATAAGGTGATGTAGGGAAAAATAAGTTATGCACTTGCGAATGATACATAGCAAACAGTCTAAGAGGTCTCCCACCCAACAGCGACAGCGATATCCTTACGCATCCTTCGATATTGATACCTGCAGACTCGGCGCCATACTCCGCCTATTCGGATTCCCCCGCACAAGCAAAGGGCCCCACTTCGTCCACCAATCGTCGACCTTTTCACTGGCGTCATACATGAACAGATCCATCTCATCCCCCCATATTGCCTTGAATGTCTTCTCGTCCATATGGTCCCACTCCTTGTACGCCATCCCTTTTCTCAACCGTATGTCCCGCTGTTCTTGCTCCGGGCCCTGTGGCAGGGTGAGCATAACACGCTTCCGCTTTTCCCAGTCTTGTGTTGAGATACAACGAGACTGCCGTAGCTCTTCATACGCTGATAGTAATTGCGGAACTTGGTCGATATCCTGGATGCCCGAGAAAAGACATCCCAAGGTCTGTGCATCCTCAATCCCAAGAGCCGTATTATGCTGTCCGCTTGGCTAAGTAACAATCTATCAGAACGCGAAGGACGGCGACGTTCAAAAAAATCCGAACCAGTAGTGGATGTGCAGCCTCTCCAACGAGCACAAGCTTTGCCTGATCGCACACGAAACTTTCTAAATGTGGTCGGCTGATATAGATATGGGGTCTGATATCCTCCGCCATGCCTAGTAGCTTGCGGATTCTGCCGAGGTGCAAGCAAGGTCGTAAAAATGCCCAGGAACGCCACGCGTGGAAAGGACCGACCTTGGCTCGAACTTTTGTACATCAAGTTTGAAATGTTCGATAGGGTATGTGTCTCTCCACTCTTCGTTATACTCCGGCGCATCCTCCGAAAGAAAGTAGCCCAACATCATGCTGAAATCACGACCGGAATTCTGAGACGCAGTTGGTGAGCACATAACCCCACTATGACACGGTCAGACTCACCACGATGCTCCCATGAAGCACATAGCCGTCTCCTAGCCAAATTGCCCACTAAAAAATTACTCGTGATACATCTCGTTGAGAAACTTGGTCCATGTCGACTTACGTCTGAGGTCTCTGTTAACGACCTAAGATCTTCTTCTTCCCTCATCAAACTAATCGGAATGGTGAAGTTCAACGACACGTCTCGTTCCCTCGTCTCCAGGACCTTCTTCCCGATAACGGTGCTGCGCACGAGACTGTTGAACCCATCAGCGCCAATCACGATATCGGCCGTTATTCGTTCCCCTCCTTCAAGCGTGACCGACAAAGACTCCGAATCTACTCGAATAACATTGGAGTTATATCGGAACTGGACACCTTCATGCAAAGCCTGCTCGCACAACATCAAATGTAGGTCCCCGTGCTATTTGTGCAAATGTGTCGTCAATCATGCGATCCTTCGTCCGGCTACCTATCAGCGCGAACGTACCTGTATAAACAGAAAATCGGCCATTAGGTCTTTCAGGAATTGCTCGTGTAGCTTCATGACAGCAATTAAATCTCCACTTTCCCCTATGTTGGAAAAAATCAGTACTTTCCGATCCCGATAGCGCCTGAAACGAGCCTACCGCTCTGAAAGACAAACTGGGTACATCTCTGCCCAAATTCATCCAACGCTGGGCCTAAACCCCATTGATTTAACAATCGAGTCATGTTCGGGGGACTCCTAGACCAGAAAAATGTCAACAGCGGTCCGGTGTTTGTGCGAAGTCTATGGTGACGAACCGTAGTCCACCACGACTCTTTCCTGGTGATGAGCCCCCGATATACCGCCGCAGAAAGGCTAGGAGCTCACCCATGACTGTCCATCGGTTCTCTCAAGAATAGTAACTTGATGCCCCGCTTTTTGAAGAGCATATGCTGTCGCAACCCCTACAAGTCAATTGGTAAATGGTAAATGAAAGGATCGGGTTGGACGTGTGGGAATGAACCAACCTGCGATACTTCCTCCAACTACCGTGATAATTAGCGATATTGATGCGCGACGTGGATTGACGACAACTTGGCCAGGCATTGTCGGATCGGAGTGATTTTTGGCGGGGCTGAGTGAAAGAGACGTCGACGCGAGAGCCGGGGATTCCAGTATATATACCGTAGGACATCAGGGGAACCATCAGATCATCGTGATCTTGCTCGAATGTCGTGTGCTACACGGGCACGTGGAGGACATTATAAGTACAATGGAGCTTGACATATCCTAGAGAGATACGTAGTAAGGCATCTTCCCCGTAGGCACTATGAATCTTCTCACCAGGCCTCCAAAAGGTGGGTCACTTGCTTGATCCATTTATGCAATTTCGTCAAGTCAACGGTCAGGCAACGGTAAGGCCTCACCAGGCTGGTCAGGGCAAGGTCACTGTCAGGGATCGGAGAGTAGTCAAGAGTCAGGCCAGGGTCAAAGCCTCGCCACGTTGTGATCGGTCCTCCACCGCGGCAATAGCCGCCGGCTCCGGGGGTAAGGTACTGCCACACTGATGCGGTAGCATATTCCATGGGGTGAAGAAGGAATGTGTGAGCTCGTGAATTGAGATGAACTTCATACAAAATATTGCTTGGGAGCGCTGGAATGCTTGATGTGAAGCATCCAGCTGCCTCAAAACTGATCACTTACAGGAATGATCGGCAACCTGCTGGCAATGCCACGATACGGGGATGAGCGCTGTTGCCAGTTGGTGCAGCATGTTACCGACGGATCCGAAGACAAACACTCCCGAAGTCGAGCTCAAGATAGCTTTTCTGTGATGATTTGCCTTCCCATAGGCAACTGAGAAAGGTTAAGATATAATACATCTGCATTGACATGGGTCAGATCGTGGCGCAAAATATCGACGTCTCTACAGATCCCTCAACAGTCCCGAGGATCGTTGTTGTTGATTCTATCTATAATTAAGCAACATGTTCAAGGTTATCATGTAAAGGACATAGGTATCTATTTTGTACACAAGACAGTTACCTGAGCTTTATGATTTTACAACGGGTTTCGTTTCAGAACGGCTTTACGTGCTATGAGATGACAAGCCGCGCCCGCAAACGTCACCACCTGTGGATGACGTCAGTGCGTATATATCTCAATGTGAATAAACGATGCCTACGGCAGCAAAAACAAGAGGTCTATGCCAACGATATAGAGGTGGCGACAGTAGTGCTCCCGCAATGGGGTTTCCTGTTAACAGGGCAAAAGATAGCAAGAAAGAAAGAAGTCCAATCCTAATCCTACAATGTGATGTGCGCAGGCGATGAGTGACACGTGGGAGAGGGAAAGGAGAACAAACCCAAGATCAGAATAATCCTTGCGAGTCACGAAGCAGCCAGCAGCTGGCGTAACAACAGATATAACTGTGGTCGTTGAGTCCACAAGCCCTCGGAAGAAAAGAAGTTCATGCTACACTAACCTCCGCCGGAGAAGAAGCCGTAAAATAGCGCAAAAACCACAGCACCCGCGACGGTGGAGGCTTCAAGCATGGCGAACACCAAAGCACCAGATATAACGGCGGACGGTATCATTACTTCAGCTACGTTTAGTCCTCGCAACATGGGAAATGACATTGAGCGATTACTGACTGTTGAGTGGGCCATACACATCAGCAAGAAAGTTGGGAACGGTCCTTCCAAGGATAGACGATGCGTTCATGACTGTGATCTGCAGTGTAAAGTGTCAATGTCGACGCCCGCGGCACATAAACCGCCATCGTACCGAATATTTCACAAACATCGGGGTGACTCCATGCAGAGCGGCATACAATTGTAGGTAGAAGACTGTTCACGGAACGTTGCTTAGCGGAGCAACGCGAAATTCAATGTACGCACAAGGTACAAATACTCCCCAGAACACCTAACAAGGTGAACACTCCTGTCAATTCGGCGGAGTCCTCTTTGGAATACACCACACGCACCAGAAACGATCCAAGCGCGAATAGCAGATATGGTACATCCGTAACTACTTCTTTGAGCACCGATCCTCCGTGGCTTCCGCGCCACTTAGGCGGTAACCTCGTTCGCATGATCAGGTTTGCAATGATTAGCAGACCCAGATCAATGAAAGCCATGGCTCTAAAAAAGACCTTGTCTCCAAAGGCTTCAAGGCCGAGAAAAAATCACGCACCTGACCCCTATGCCGAATCCAGAGGCTTTCGAGAATACATTGTTGAGGAGTATGGGGTAAACACAGCCACCCAGGCTCGAGCCTTTAGCGAGTAGATTAGCCATCTTTGTGGGCGTTGGCAAGAAAGGGTAATACCCGAGATGACAATGCCCATCGCCAGCGACCTTCGTTCCCGAAAGTAATGCGACGTTACGGACAGCGAGGGCAAGAACATTAAACCCATCCCAACACCCATCCCAACACCTTGTGCGAGGAAATTTTGATAGAAGTGGTGCGGCTGCGACAAAGATAACATGAATATCCTGATGATGAATACTCCCCATTAGCGATTCAGACTTATACGAACCCTTTGATGTTGAACGTACGAGAACATGTAAACAAAGGACCCTCCAAGCAGACAATGGTGGAAGTATCCGGCGTCGAAGAGCCTCCCAGCTGGTAAACCCATTGCGAACACTAAAAAGACTTGAGCCGAGCCAATCCAACTGATTGTCGATGGGGTATGTCCCTTCAAGGAAGTCCTCTGGATAAAATTCGGTCAGATATTGAGGCTAACCATTACTAGTAGTAACACTAGAATCTGACCGTATAGTAGTCTTGGTAGACACCAAAGGATTGGACGACTCCGAATGTGCAAAAGCTGACCATAGTCCTGCAAACAAAGAAATGAATATGGGATCAGGGCCATCGTCATATGAAAGAGACAAACCCTCCCAGCACCGTAAGCCAAGCGCTCCGACCGCCCTCAGGAAATTGGGGAGGGCTCATGAGCGCTGCACGTGCTGGCTGATCCGCGGACTCAAGGTCTTCCTTGGTCGTGGAGAAAGTGTCCGTTGGGGAGTTCAAGCCCTGCTCACTCGCTGCGCGCGCAGTATCATGATGAGAGGTCGAAACACCCTCCACTCTCTTCACGGCCATAATCCAGGAAGGAAGAGAGCTTGCTCACATCCCAAAAGTACAGATGAAGCGTCAGGCTGAAAGCTCTCACAAGGAAGTTCCCATGTCGAGACAAGGCTAGGCGGCAGACCATTTTGGGCTACCGGCTAACAGCTTCTTTCCCAAGCAAGACGTGCATAGATGCTATGCTATGTATATCCGTATCGCACAGGGATGACTCCTGTTCAGATTGCGATACGCCGCGTAGGTCCAGACTAATTGCTAAGGCCCCCTCACCTCGAGGCGTGGCATACCCAGCATGAAAATCTCATCATAAGCTGCCTAGCTCGATCAAGAACGTACACAAGATCCTTCAAAGATGAACAATGAACACTGAGACGTCAGCTCCATTGGGCCTCGTGGCCGTGAAGCACGATCTATTCCCGAAGCGCATTCAAAGACAGACACCTGAGCTTTGCTCATCGCGTAGGAGTTGAGTGATGAGTGACCAAGGTGCGAAGACGACCTATGAGTGGTGTAAGAACGGCGGCGGCAGTGCGGGGGTAATAGGAGCACATCAGAACAAGAGTTTTGGGCCATTCGTCGGAAAGAAAGCTGACGCAGAATCGAAACCAAGTAAGACAGGTGAACGTTTGGACGCTCGTGGGTGAAGTTGGAGGAAGGGTATGATCCTGAATTCTCGACAGCCCGTGACGTTGGCGACGCACGAAGAGCTTTCGGAAATCCGATGCGCCGGGATACGTTACCGGCTACTCGAGAAAGGCGACGGTTTAGCATTGATATGTGGGCGCATAGTTGAACAGGAGGGGTGTTCTGATTAGATGTGGATGGAAGTACGGCTTGTCATGTGAGTCATGGGTCGACTTGGTAATCAGCAAGAGAAACGATCGACAGACTGTAGCAAGTTGCAAGATGGTATGTAACATGGGTCTGCTGCTACAAGGGGAACGATCAGTATATCAGTTGTTCGTTCGCAGTTGGAAGTGTTGTGGCGACTTTCGGACATTGCCACGAAGTTAATATTCGGCCCGACCTCCGCCGAATTTGACTCTTACTTAGACTACTTGCTTACTACCGTTACGATTTCCTTCGACCACATACTAACGCTAACGCCTTCAGACTATCATCGAACGATGTCATCAATTGCCCACCGTAATTGTGCGTGGATTTCCTAAGAAACTTTACATACTTGCTCTTGTTGTGCCGGTACTAGATATCAAGACCGGCCCTTATGTTGCCAACGAACGGCAGCACTACAGACACTCAGGCTGACATGGACCTAGATTGCGCCAGGCAGGTTCCAAGCGCTTCGGAGTTACTCAACCTCTGCCCCGAATGGCACGGGTAGAGCGACTTCAGATATCTTGTCCTTGGCTTGGGTACTGGGTGTATTGCAAAAGAAGCATATTTTCCATACCCCGCGCTGTCTTCCCACCAGTCACTATCCACCGTGAAGTTAAGAACCTTTCCAGGTGAGAATACCGTGATTTATACCCAGGCTTGTTACGGCATTCACAAGCAATCTTGAGAGATCGAATGTATGTTCTGTGTTCTCCTAATACTGCCGCCTACCTCAGCTGGAAATTTCTTGCCGATCCTTTCATCAATGGATCCCTCGGCATAATAAACTCCTTGTGTGTCATTTTCATACTACAAAATGTAACTTGATACCCGCGTTTGCGGATTTCTCAGCCGTTCTGGTGCAATCCTGAATGGCGCATTGGTTTTACAAGTCAGCATGGTGTACCAATAGTGGGGTCCTGGTACAATCCGAAAACGGACCTCCCGTGCCTCATAAGAGGACGCGCAACGAGGGTGTCTTTTCTCAAACACTCACCCAGCCATGGCTAACGATCTCCACCTTCACCCACTCTTCCAACACAAAGTAGAGCTCCTCTCTGCAGATGAGCGAGTGTCTTTGTCGTATCAACGAGCGAGGCTCCTCATGCAGACATACCGTCCGTACTTTTCTTCGACTAGATCCAATGATTGTACTTACCCATCTCCACACCCTCATCTTCTAGGATTGACGTCGTCCGACGTTCAGTTCTGCTCAACAAAGTTCTGGTCAATGATCACTGACCCTATTTGCTCATTGGACATCGCCATGTTCACGATTCTTGCTGCACATGTCGGTCTCACAATCGGGACACTATCTCGACACCTGAAGAGACGTCCAGACTTCAAGCCTCTGGTCGATCGTCTTCTGCGTTTTGACACCGTCGGCATTTACCTTTTGACTGAACGTGGTCATGGATTGGATGCTTTCAACATCGAGACCACTGCGACGAAAACATCTAATGGATACATTCTCCACACTCCTCGGGAGGAAGCGGCCAAGTGAGCTGCCTGCGATTTTGGACTTGCTGAGTAACTGACAGCGCTCCAGATTCATGCCTGCCTCGACGCCATCGTTCAGTATACCCAAGGTGGCGCTGGTCATGGCTCGGCTGATTGTCGATGGCGAAGACCGCGGGTGTCGCTTTTTTGTCACGCCGATATGCAATGAACGTGAAATGTACCGTGGAGTCCATTCCGTCCGCCTTCCCCTCCGGAGCGGCACTGGTCCTCTCGACTTCTCTATCACTAGCTTTGAACACGTCCACCTTCCTTCGACCGCGCTCGTTGCATCTGATATATTGGACTACTCTGTACCCCCGCAGCCGCTTGAAGCCTGGTGGGATGAAATATGGCGGATTCAGTTAGGCACTCTTGCTGTGCCAGCTCCGTGGATTTCGGCTATCAAGGCTGTGGCTTACATTGGGGGCCGCTACTCGATGCATCGCTGTCTACTGGGAAAGCGCAATGAATCCGTCCCAATCCTCACTTTCCGAACTCAACAATGGCCTGTCGTCCACGCCACCGCCGTAGGAATGGTGATGGCGAATTGGTTCCCTCTGGTAATTCAACAGGCAATGGAAAGGACGACTGATCACCGTATCCGGCATGCCATGTCCGTCATCACGAAAACCACGATCTGCCGACATTTCCAGAGATGCGTTCCAGAGGTCGCAGAGCGTTGCGGAGCTCAAGGTACATTTGAGCATAATTACATGGCGAGGATCGAGGTTCGCCACTTTCCTATCCTTACCATCTAAGCTAATTCTTTCGTCTTAGAACGATGGTAAAGGCGTCATAATCGCGGAGGGAGACGTCCTCACCCTCTGCATCCGTTTATTTTCCGAACTGCTCCAGAAGCGATACGAGGTCCCCATGCCCGATCCAGCGGAGTCTTTGCTCGCCCTGCATGCATCGTCGCTTCTCGAAGAGAACATAGCTCTCCTCAAGAACATTAAGGGCGACCACCGCAGCGATTACTTCAATGCCTTGATCCTGCCGCAATCCCAGGTCGTCGTAGAAGCCATAGGCCATGCTCTTGCATACTCCGCGGCCTTACAATCGAATCTACCTCAACCCATCCTCGACGTATATGAATGCGCCATCATACGCCAAGACCCTGCGTGGTACTCCGAACAGGGTGGATTATCCAGGATGGATCAACGCCTTCGCGAGGACGCGGCAGTGTCTTCCATGCTGCCCAATCTCAGTTCCTTCTTCGCGGACCTCGGTATCGAAAAATACGTCACTGCCCCAATCGTGTCAGATGCCGGGTGGAAGGACTACCTAGCTGCGTTGCCCGTCCACACAGGCACCGCTATCCCTGAGGTCGAGCTTCTCCAAGCCATGCTATAGACCTAAACGAGCGAGTATACCTGCTGCGTTCGCTAAGCCTTGCTCGCATTCTGATCGTCTCTACTAAGATTCATGAGTAGTCAGCGCCTTGTACATCCACGCTACACTTTTTTTCGCCCTCATGGGCACCATTTCATGCCATTTCACGCTCCGTACTATCTAAATTGCAATTACAAATTTCAAGTTAGTATGATAGAATTCCTCACCGTATATACTAGACAGAAAGAAACAACATGCGTTACTGCTCCGCATTTCCGACGATGTGGCCACGCAAACAATTCGAAAGGTGCATCCAGGTCTCACCGCGTGGTTTCTGGTCAGCGTCCCCGTTTCTCATTGTCAAGAATTACAGGAGCTTCCAGTCCACACGCCGATCCACGCTGATGGGAAGCAGTAACACGCGTCAAAATGTTGCGCGTACTAGATAGTTCCAGTTGTGTAGTATTATGACCATGATATATCTCTGACAGCGAATTGACAGGTTGGTGCAATCGGTTCAACCGGAAAGAACTTCGTCGTTTCACAACATAGCGAGCTGATGCCGAGGCTCGATGAACGCAAGACATCCCCATCTTAAGTGCCGTTGAGGCCACAAGTGATCACAGAAGGGCGATGTCGGTCATCGGTGGTGCGTATGGGTGGGGGCGATCGCGATTCAGACGCTATAACTTACTTATCTTCGGATCTGCCATTGAAGCTTGAGTTGAGAACGCGGGAGAATGACCGATGATGTACACTCATCACAAGTTGAGAGTTCTTTGGTAAGCGGTCAAGCTCCATGGACGGAGAACACAAGCCTGTACCACGCTTACTCGACTGCTTATCTCGGTTAACCCTGAGCGTTCAACACCAGCCATTGATAGCACGACACCGACCGGTCGATGAAGCGCATTGGCGGAGTCTTCGCCACCTTCGCAAGCATAGCAAGACAAGTCGAACAATCTGATATACAAGGCTGTAAACACAATCAGGTGGATCATCAAGAAACTTTCTTCTTCGCGGCTTCTGTTAAGTATGTAAAGAATTCCCTGACATCGGACTCATTGACAACTTTGCCTTCTTGTGCAAAGGGTCGGAGGTATTTGACCAGGTCATCCCTGCGGTAAAGAATGAGCAGAATTACAGAAATTCGAGCAACGCGGAGGACACTCACCTCATCCCATTAAACGCGTGAATCCCGTCGATTGCTCTATCACGTGGTAGGCGCTCTAGAGCACGCATCCCGAGTTCCTCCAGAGAAAGACCTAAAAGACAATCAGTTCCATCCGTTGGCCAAGAAGGTGACTGCGCTGAAATCGGAGTCCGAGGAAAATGGCAGCGGAACGAGGTCTGGTATGTACCTGAGTCGGGGTCTTCAGGAGGCTCATAAGTCTCCTCTTCCTCGAGTAGATACCGGTTCTCTTCGAGGGCTGGTAAGCACTGAAACGAGGACACCACGAATGAGAAAGGCACATGAAGATAGGAGACAGTTGGGCGACCCACAGAAGCACAATGGCACCACCGCTCTCGGAAGCCTTCCGATAAGAATACATCGCCTGAGCCAAGAGAAGACTGTGTGAGAGCATCAAGCAGAGAAAATATCTTTTGTGCCGTAGAGTTGGGTGGGGGAGCGAGGCATGGAACAGGTGATTGCACAGGGGTTACCGAGCCCGCTCGAGGCCGCTTTGCTTCCGGGGGATCACTATTAGAGGGGGACAGTGGACGCTTCTTGCCAGTGGTGGGCTCGCCTATGATGTTTGTGCTCTCGATGTCAACAAAGTTGCCGTGATTCCCAGTTGAAAGAGACTCGTCCTTGAGACGCCTCCAAGGCTCGATGGGAGAATCTCGGATGACCATCGTGACACCAGGTGTGCCTCCCCATCTCAGTAGTGTTTTATTTTGGGAGACACACGATCCGCAGATGAAAGATTCGTACTCAGAACCGGAAATAAGTGCTGGTGGGAGGCCTGAAGATCCCTCAGACAAGTCATCGTCATCGTGCTCTTCTTCGGCTGAGGCCGCTTCAGTCGGTTGAGGCTGAGGAGAAACCTCTCTTGAAGATGGCCTTTCCCGAAGATTGCAGCACGACTCGTGGAACCAATCCTGGGTGCTATCTTGATCAATGAACTGACAGATCCCAGACGACCATAACTGACCTCGCATGCGAGACATTGTATCATCGTTTCCCTTTCTGTCTTCGCGTCGTATGGACGTCCGCACCGACAGAACTTGGCCCTGAAGTTCTGGCCATAGATGTTAGACTTGTTCTCTTCTTCTGGGACCTTGTGCAGGACACACGCGTGAGCGATAGACGAAGTGGGACAGTCACAGCAAAATTTCCGCTTCGGAAATCTAGGGGTAGGGCCTTCGTTCGGAGAAGAATCGGGCATCGCAAACAATGTACGTACAGTTCGATTTGGTCGTGGTCAGTGTGACAAGCGACAGAGCATGCCGAACAGAGACCCCGCGCCTCAGGACAGGTGAGGCATAGATAAACTGCTTGTCTTTCATGTTAACGTCAATGCTCACTCGAAATACTCGACAGTCACAGATTGCACACCTGATAGACCCCAGCGAGTAAGTACACTTCGAGAACTCGTGTGGTAGGGCCAACGCAGCCTCCTGGAGGAGTTCTTCCTGAGATTTCAGATATTCCGTCAGTGTTTCGGACATATTTCCCGTTGGAAGGCTTTAAATTTATGAGAATTCGTGGAAGCTGAACTCGATTGGCGGCAAATTGAAAGGTGTAATGTTGGGGAGTGGCAGCCGCAGTGAACGCATTGTCACGTCACTAGAACGTCACGCAAATGGCACGTTACGCGCAACGGCTGCCGGTCCGGACACTTGATATCGTTTTCACCACCTTTCATCGCGGGGACCATTACACTCTTGCTGTGCACTGTTTCCAGTTGTTCCGTCCAATACACCAGTTTAATTGGATACAGTGGCGCAGGAAATCTGTTAGGAAACTTTCTTCCGAGCCCTCGTCTCAAATCGACACCGGAATACGAACGGAAATCTGGGTGAGCATTGACTGGCTGTTGTTCAAAGTACACCAGGTACTTAATTTCTGCAGACACAGCTTCAAACCCCAACGACGCTGTCCTGGCTCTATCATTATCATGCCAAGTGTCGATACCCCCCATCCACCCTCGAAGACACCGGGCAATGGACCCGATCCCATTCTCCTAACGCTCTTTGCGAATCGCTTCATGAGTGTCGCCGAAGCGATGGGGCGCTCCCTTCAGCAAACGTCCATTAGTACCAACATAAAGGAGCGACTCGACTTTTCATGCGCCCTATTTGCACCTGACGGAGATCTTGTTGCCAATGCTCCGTTTATTCCGATCCACCTGGGATCTATGAGCTTGCGAGTTCCTTTAGCTCTCGTGTGTTTCAATCGCTCAACTTCCTTCTGTTAGCGCGGTGAAATATCAAATGAAGCTGCATGGAAAGACACTGAAGGAGGGCGATGTGCTGATGACGAATTCACCACACGCTGGGGGCTCGTGAGTACATCCATGTTCCCGTAATACGTTCTTGGGGCTAATATACGCAGGCACCTCCCGGACATCACGATTATCACGCCGGTATTCGATTCGACGACGAAGGAGATTATCTTCTTCACCGCATCGCGAGGGCACCACGCCGATATTGGAGGCATTCTGCCTGGGTCTATGCCGCCCACATCCGTCAGCATTTTTGAAGAAGGCGCTGAGATCGAGAGCTTCAAGATCGTTGACCAGGGGGTCTTCGATCGTAAGGGGCTTGTGGAGTATATGGTGGAGAAACCCAGCAAATATCCTGGAAGCTCAGGCTGCCGGAACATCCGCGATGTCGAGAGTGATCTCAAAGCGGTATGTCTACTGCAGGATATACCTCACATCAGGAACCTCATGGACACACTCTTTCCTAGCAAATTGCGGCGAATCACAAAGGTATCCAGCTAATTCACGCGAGTGCGTAGACCCGCATCCTACTACCTGGGCATTCTATATTGATCACGATTGCAATGTAGTTGTCGAAGATTATGGACTTCAAACTGTACAGGAGTACATGTACCACATCCGCGCCAACGCCGAGATGTCGGTGCGAAATCTCCTTCGCGACGTCGCCAAACGCGCTGGCTCCAGCTTCCTCAGCGCCGTTGACTACCTTGATGATGGATCTCCCGTGAGTTCTCCGTGACTCTCATGTTCTCGACGCTTATACTCTCGAATAGATTAGTCTCACCGTCGAAATAAACGAGAGTGAAGGATCTGCCGTACTCGATTTCGCAGGAACCGGTTGCGAAGTCCGTGGAAATTTGAATGCTCCGATTTCGGTCGTCCATTCAGCGGTTATATACTGCATGCGAGCAATGCTGGATCTTGACATCCCGCTCAATGCGGGATGTCTGGTTCCCTTGGAAAGTACGCCAGGAACCTACCAGGATTTCGCCGTTTTACTGATTTCGATATGCATGAAGTCAAGATCCCCCCCAAATCTCTGCTATCTCCTTCACGTACCGCCGCTGTATGTGGTGGTAATGTGCTGACTTCGCAGAGGATTGTGGACGTTGTTCTCAGGGCCTTCCATGCTGCTGCTGCAAGTCAAGGATGCACAAAGTAGGTTCACATCCGACTTCTTTTATGAGCGCTCATTCGTGGCGTCTCAGCAATTTGACGTTTGGTACGGGTGGTAAGGACAAGGACGGCAATAGCATCGCCGGATGGGGATACTACGAGGTGAGCTTTCCCTTCAATCTTTTTCTTTTATCCTAAAGACCATCCATTCCCGGCCAGACTATCGCAGGAGGCTCCGGTGCCGGGCCCAGCTGGCACGGGACAGACGGCGTGCACACTCACATTACCAATACACGCATCGGCGACGTCGAGATCCTAGAACGGCGCTATCCCGTGATGCTCCATCAGTTCGGCCTGCGCCAGGGGTCTGCCGGATTGGGGAAGTGGCACGGTGGCGAGGGCGTCGTCCGGGAGCTCGAATTCCTTGAACCCATGCAAGTATCCATATTATCCGAGGTCCGTTCCTTCTCATTGCAGTCTGTATATTTGAATCGCGTGGCTTAAGATTCCTGGTGGCTGACCGCTAGCGTCGCTCAAGGCAGCCCTACGGAATGGAGGGCGGAGGCTCGGGAGCACTGGGCAGGAACACATGGGTGAAGCAACTGCGAAAGGAAGATGGTGATTTTGATGAAAGCAGTCTCAACACGACGCGCGAGATTAACATTGGTGGGAAGGCCACAGTGTGGATGGGAAAGAATGATCGGCTGCTGATTCAAACACCTGGTGGAGGTGCCTGGGGCGTGGACGAGGACGCACGTCACGGAGCGAAGAGTACATCCGCGCATATGACGACTTGGGAGCCCCGGGGCTCCGTCGCGGAGCGGGCTGCTGCTCAGGCTGGATTTTGATAGTTGGTTGGACCATGAGTACGCTGTTGTAGTATTCAAATTCGGTTGACTGACAGCGATGGAAGAAACATTGTTACTGAGCATGACTGGGCCATAAGATGTCATTTGCAGCACATCCATCATCCGTGGTACCTACTTCTAAGCCACCCAGACTAATCACTAGCAGTGCCAATTCCCGCTGAATTAGTTGATTTGCGCCACACTGACTACTGTGGTACGTCATGACCTGTTTCATCTGATGTGTCTCGTGTCTGACCTGGTTTTGCTCGTGCGCTTGACCACACCCAGATACCCGCAAAATGACCCTACTGTCCTCTCTGACCGAAACCGCCGATGGCTTTGCCGCCTACAAATCACAGTAGGAAAACCTACGCATTTTCCCGATAGTATTTACCCTTCTGGGTGGACAAACTGTTAAATGCGCCCTTGCACAGCTCGTCTGCTACCCGCTGCCCTTCACCCCCGTTGCTTTTTCGCTCGGATGGCTAGGTTACTCGTTTTCTACCATTCTCGCCGCCATTGGCTCCCGTTGCCTTCTTGCACGCTCATTGATGTGTCGTCAAGCGAACCTCGCCACATCAAATCCTGGGTGCTTTCCCGCGTCGTACGCGATTACGAGGTCCCAGAGGGCAACACGGGTGGCCTCACCATCACATTCTTCCGCACGTCCCGTAACAAGAAAACAGGTGTTCCCGATCGTGATTGGCTGTACTACACAGGTATCCTTGTGATCCTGTTCCAGCTGGGCGTCGCCACGATGCTGGTGGGGAATTGGAACATCATTATGGTCACCGTGGGTGGCATTCTTCTTGTGCAAGCACAAGCAGCGCTGCCACAGTGGCGGAAGGAGCTGTGGGCCGCACGGCCAGTGGCCCACGACAAGCACGGGGTCATATGCCTTACGAGGGGAAACGGGAGCCCTTACGTCCATCACCAGCGATGGATGTGGGCTCAGGCTTGAAGACCTCGCCAGCGGGCGCAACGTCCACTCCGCCTCAACGATCCCAGCGACTGCCTTGCTCTTTGTGCTCTGGCTAGGCCACCTTGTCGCATTCACGATGCAGGGCATGAAGAGCGGTACCTGGTACTTCCTGGCGATCATGGCGGTCGGGATGATCGGGTTGTTCCAGAATGCGGTGGCCTCGGGGGTGCGCCGTAGGCCTGGTGCATTAGGCTTCCATCTGGATAAGGTGGATGAGATTCACGATGAGAAGGTTTATGTGGCTCTTCAGAAAGCGGAGGATAAGGAGAAGAAGGTGGGGCTTGCACTCGTGGATGTATTTTTCACGGGGGGCCTTAACCCATCAGAAGGGGCGTGGAGGAATGACACGCTGGCGATGTATGATGCATATCATGCCGCAGCGGAGAAGGAGCTTCGCAACGAAAGCAATTTCGGTCAGTTTCATTTCAAGTTCAGATCGACACGTCGTTCTCCTGCCAGTGAAAGTAGATGTGAGAGTTTGACTTTCCCGAACGCTGCCCGAACTTGCGACTCAGTCTCATTCGCGTTCAAAAGACCAGGATAAGAAGAAAAATATGTACAGATGCTGTACGTTGGGGATTTGAATTGGGCAGGTACGGAAGCCTCATGCGCACGCCCGCATGCTAGCGCTTAAACCCAGACTGACGAGCCGTTCGGACTCCGGGCCTGGGTATTGGTCGCCAATGGCACTAGGGGTTTGCGAGACGGCGACTTCTTGGGTTGCGATTCGACTTCCGCGTGCCAGTGGGCGCTGGAGTGCGTTGGGACCTCAAAGTCTTGGTCACGGCGGTAGGCTGGGTGGCCCAAAACGACGCACTGACGCCTTCGTTGCGCACCTCGGCTCCGAATCCGACTCACGCCCATCTTAACGCGCGGAGACCATCCTTCCGAAGTTCGCAGTCCTAGGCGGCAGCGGCGGTGGCGTGTTGATCTATGAGATATAGAGGTAGGCGTAGTGAGTCATATGGATAGGGAATAGAGAAAAGGAAATAAGAGAAATTAAAAGAAACAGGATTGCATGGTCTCCCATTAGTCTCGGGCACGCGTCTAGCTCGCGTGCTGGTGATATCTCGCTCGTCGAGTATGTGGTGTGGTAGATTCGCGCCGTGCGACGGGTTGTAGACGCGGGTGTCTGGGCATATGTAGCCCCGGGTTTCGTCGATCCATCCTCCCCTCCTCCTCCCACCGGGTCTCCCCTTCTCACCAGTTTCCCGCTCCGATCTACTCCTCTCCCTCCGAGTCTTCATCGTCCATATCTCCTGTGCCGTCTTCCCCCGCCGCCTCTCCCCTCGCCATCCTCTCCCACCAATTCTCTTCTCCTTCTTCCTTGTTTTCTTCGTCTTCCAGACTTGGTCTCCCCGCGGGCCTGTGGGGTTCGCCCGTTTTCGAGAACGCGCCGGATTTGTCAAAGAATTTGGCGTGTCCTTCGAGTCCTTTGGCCAATCCCAGTATTTCTCTAAGGTCGAGCTCGGGGAAGTCTTCGGTTAGGATGTCCCGATATTCGTCGTATCTCGGGCACAATGTGATAATATGTTCTCGCGTTTGTAGTTCTTCGCTGCATGGGCATCCTATTTTGTTAGTGGGTACGAATTTGGTCATACGTCCATATATCTCCCTTGGTATATTTTTGACATGGTCGCGTAGCTTCCATGCCGGGGGAAACTGGTTGGTTAGCTATCCCGAATCCTCCGGTCGGCGGCGTTCTCGCCCAATCCTCGACCTATTTTTTTTTAGTATGTTGGCTTTCGACGCGCGTTTGGCATGGGTTAGGGTGACGAATCGTTCGGTCCAAAGGAGAGGACGAGAGCCATGGGCTGACATGGTAGCGCTTCCGAGCCGATCGCCCGCCGAAAGCCACCGGTAGGTGCAGTGTAAAAGTATCCATTGCTTTTCGTTCAAGTCGTAGTTTCGTATTATGGCCAGTCGTTCTTGGTAGACTTCTGGAGTAACCGTTAGTTGGGCGGACTCGGCGAAACGCGAGACGTCACAATGCGGTCACAAATGTCTTGTCACGCCTTCGTCCCAACTATCGTTCGCGCGCTTTGCGATGGCAAGGGGTCGCGGAACATTTGGTCTCTCATCAACGCGTGGAGGTGATAGGGGAAGAGGCTCGTACAGAGGCAGGGTCGGTTCTTGGCATGGTGGACGTGGTAGAGGACGTGGAGGTGCAAAGGCAGGCGAACCAGGTCCTAATCGTGAAGACGACGGCACCCAACTCGCGGAGAGGTTTGAGAAAGCGGCCCTTGGGGATGAGGTGGACGAAAAGCTTGGATTTGTTCGATTGCAGGAGGGACTCAGCAAGGAGGGTTGGCTGGTTAACATGCATCCTGTGAGTGATCCTCACGAGCTTACAACTCGAAGAGAGACTGACTTCTGTGCAAAGTCTCTCGTAAAAGATCTGGAATATGCCTCTGGGAAGTCTGCGGTCGATTTCTACTTCATTCAGGACGATGGAGGGATGTTCAAATGCACACTTCAGTACGAGCCGTACTTTTACATTGGATGCAAGGTGCGCGTAACACGCCTCTTTGGATGTCCCCAATCTCATCAGCCTTAGAGTGGCACGGAAACCACCATCGAAGAGTGGCTGAATAAGAAATACGAAGGGCTCATATGCCGCATCACACGCGAGAGCAAGGAAGATCTCAAGCTGCCTAACCACTTGATGGGCCACCGACGACTCTACCTCCAACTCCACTTCCGCAACATTACGGACTTGCTCAATGTTCGTCGCGAGATCCTCCCTTTGGCACTCGCAAACAGCGCAAAGCGTGACGCCGTCGACGCGTATGCCGAGGTCATCAGCGCGACTGGTGGTGCCTCCATGGGTATCGAGGTCGAGGACGACCCTTGGGCGGAGGCAGGATCAAGCAACAATACCAGAGGGGCAGGCTCCCGTGATAATGATCCCCGGGAGAGTATCATCGACGTTCGAGAATACGACGTTCCGTACTATCTGCGCGTCGCGATCGACAACGACATCCGGGTGGGATTGTGGTACGCCGTGACGTTCACAGCAGGCCAGCCTTCATTTGCGCAGCTTAAGGAAAAGGTGAAGCGTGCGGACCCCGTCGTCATGGCCTACGATATCGAGACGACCAAGGCGCCGCTCAAGTTCCCGGACCAGGCTATCGACCAGGTCATGATGATATCATATATGGTGGACGGTCAGGGTTACCTCATCACCAATCGAGAGATCGTCAGCGAAGACATAGACGACTTCGAATATACGCCGAAGGAGGGCTACGAGGGTCCCTTCATTGTCTTCAACGAGCCAGACGAGGTGTGCACAGTTGTATGTTATTCAAGGACATTTCTCAACGTAAATTAGGCCGCAGTGATCAAACGATTCTTCTCCCATATTCAAGATGTCAAGCCCACTGTCATGGCGACCTTCAACGGAGACTTCTTCGATTTTCCTTTCCTCGACGCACGAGCGACGGCGAACGGCATCGACATGTTCTTGGAAACAGGTTTTGCTAAAGACAACGAGGACGAATACAAGAGTCGCACATGCGTCCACATGGACTGTTTCCGCTGGGTCAAACGCGATTCCTATCTCCCACAAGGCAGTCAAGGCCTGAAGGCTGTAACGAAAGCAAAGCTTGGTTATGATCCCACGGAGCTCGATCCCGAACTTATGACACCGTAAGCCGCACTTCCAGCTAACTGCCGATTCTCGGCTGACCTGGTGGTTTTTGTCAGATATGCGATAGAACAACCCCAGGTTTTGGCTCAGTACTCCGTTTCCGATGCAGTGGCAACGTATTATCTCTATATGAAATATGTTAACCCATTCATTTTCTCCCTGTGCAACATCATTCCTCTCAACCCAGATGAGGTTTTGCGGAAAGGAAGCGGCACTTTGTGTGAAACTCTTCTCATGGTAAGTTTACAGTTCTATGTCATCTTCGTGCAACTTATCTCGATTTTACAGGTGGAAGCCTTCCGTGGTGGAATCATCATGCCCAATAGGCACGAGGAGTCACATGGGAACATGTACGACGGCCACTTGCTTGCATCAGAGACGTATGTTGGTGGACACGTCGAGGCGTTGGAAGCAGGCGTCTTCCGAAGTGATATCGCGACAGAGTTTAAAATCGTGCCTTCTGCAGTCCAACAAGTATAACTTTTATGCTCGATTCTAAAAGACGGGTTTTAATGCCTTTCCGTAGCTTATTGACGACCTCGACGCTGCGCTCAAGTTCTGTATCATCGAAGAGTCAAAGGCATCACTCGAACAAGTCACCAACTACGACGACGTCAAGGCCGAGATTACGGCCGCCTTGGAAGTCATGCGCCATAATCCAAAGCGTGTTGACAAACCCCTCATCTATCATCTGGACGTCGCGGCTATGTACCCCAACATCATGTTGTCCAACCGACTACAGCCTGATTCCATGGTCGACGAGTCGGTCTGTGCGGTTTGCGACTACAACCGCCCAGGGAAAACTTGTGATCGACGCCTCAACTGGGCGTGGAGAGGCGAGTTTTTCCCGGCCCATCGAGACGAGTACAACATGATCAAGCACGCGTTGAACCAAGAGACGTTCCCATCCAGACGCCCAGGCGGACCAGTGAGGCGCTTTTCGGACCTCACGGAGGCCGAGCAGACGGCGTTGTTGCATAAACGGCTGGGCGACTACTCCCGCAAGGTCTACAGGAAGACCAAAGACACGCGAGTTGAAAACCGAGAGGCCATCGTTTGTCAGAGGGAAAATCCCTTCTACGTCGATACCGTGCGTACTTTCCGTGATCGGCGGTACGACTACAAGGGCCTGCACAAAACGTGGAAGAAGAATCTCGACACCATCCTGGCAGAAGGAGGCTCCGTCACGGAGATCGACGAGGCAAAGAAGATGATCGTCATCTACGACTCACTGCAGCTCGCGCACAAGTGTATTCTCAACTCGTTCTACGGATATGTCATGCGTAAAGGCGCCAGGTGGCACTCTATGGAGATGGCAGGAATCACATGTTTAACTGGGGCCACCATCATCCAGATGGCGCGTGCTCTCGTCGAGCAGATCGGCCGCCCCCTCGAACTCGACACGGACGGTATCTGGTGCATGCTTCCAGGCGTTTTCCCGGAGGACTTCAAATTCAAGCTCAACAACGGAAAATCGATCGCCTTCTCGTACCCTTGCACTATGCTCAATCATCTCGTCCACGACCAATTCACGAACCACCAGTACCACGATCTCAACCCTGAAACTGGGGTATGCGACATCCATAGCGAGAACTCCATCTTCTTTGAGCTCGACGGGCCCTACCGCGCCATGATTCTTCCGTCGTCCAAGGAGGAGGATAAGCTCCTGAAGAAGCGATATGCCGTCTTCAACGACGACGGTAGCTTAGCGGAGCTGAAGGGGTTCGAAGTCAAACGCAGAGGCGAGCTGCAGCTCATCAAGATCTTCCAGTCCCAGATCTTCGAGAAATTTCTTCTCGGTACGACGACCCAGGAATGCTACACGGCGGTAGCCCAGGTCGCCGATCAGTGGCTTGATGTCCTTTTCAGCAAGGCAGAGAGTCTGGGAGACGATGAGCTTGTCGAACTTATTGCCGAAAATCGCAGCATGTCGAAAACGTTGGCCGAGTATGGCGGTCAGAAATCGACCTCGATCAGCACGGCGAAACGCCTCGCCGAGTTCCTTGGTGACCAGATGGTCAAGGACAAGGGCCTCGCCTGCAAGTTCATCATCTCAGCCAAACCCATCGGCGCGCCCGTCACAGAACGCGCTGTTCCTGTCGCCATCTTTTCTGCCGAAGAAAGCGTAAAGCGGACGTATCTTCGTAAATGGCTCAAGGACAGCACCCTCGTTAACTTTGACCTACGCTCCATTCTCGATTGGCAGTACTACATCGAACGTCTAGGCTCGGTGATTCAGAAACTCATCACCATTCCGGCGGCAATGCAGAAGGTCTCTAACCCTGTACCACGCATTCGACACCCCGATTGGCTTCATCGACGCGTTGCGGGCGCAGTCGATAAGTTCAAACAAAACAAAGTCACCGACTTCTTCACGCGTGCGACAGAGGATGATCGACAGGACGACCCCGATGCTATGGATATTGAAGACCTCGGTGCTGTCGAGAGTCAGACCCACGCCGGTCGCCCCCGCATCGCTGTCGTCAATCGCAAACGGGTCGCTCGTCAAGCAACCCCTGAGCCCGAGGACGAATTCTTGCCCATACCGGATCCGTCGAGTAATTACAGCGCCTGGATCAGGGCCATGCGACTTCGATGGAAGCAGAAACGAGATGCCCAGTATGGTGGGGTTACGACGTCAGCTATGCCTGCCATGTTCAGAGCGACGAGGGTGCGCACCAACCATAGGTGGGATGTTGTTCAGATCCGACCTAGCAAGATACCTGGCCGCTTCATTCTATGGTTGTATGTCGACTCAGAGCTGAAGTCTGTTCCCCTGCGCATCCCTCGAGAGTTCTATATCCACTTGAAACATCCTAAGAAGGACGGCTTCTTCAGGCCCGAGTATTATTCTGTCGAACAAGTCACCCGGAATTTGCCCCGCGATATGCCTTGTAAACATCTCTACAAGATTTCCGTCCGTGAAGACGTCTATCATGACATCCAGGAGCACTTCATCGACCTCGTCAACGATTCCAGCGTGGATGGCGTTTTCGAGCAGCAGGTGTGGCATTTATCTAATTTAGTTACATCGTGTCCTTGCTAACAACAGCTCTGCTGATAGGTACCACTCGTCGTTCGCGGTCTTCTCAGCCTTGGTAAAACATGTATTGGAGAAGAGGCTGGGTTGACGTTGAATCGTGCACAACGCGTTGGCTTCGACCTGAACCAACTGGGGCGGGCGGGGATGACCTCGTCCCATCAAAAGTACCTCGATGGCGGAAAGGCCGGAAAGTACATCCTTCTTTACCACGCATGCTCCGCCAATGCCCCGCTCCACGTTTTCGCGACCTTCCTACCTTCAGGTCCCGTCAAACTCCACGTCGTTGACCCAGCCACCCGTCGGCAGCCCATCGGCCGGTTACAGGAGGTCTATGTAGAGCTTCTCCAAAAGCAAAATCAAATCTACGGAACATGCGATTCGGTCAAATATCCGGACTTTCGAGATTTCACGACGACGTACCACGGTAACGACATTACCGCTCTGAAGGCGGTCTCTCGTGAACTTGGTCTCATGGAGGACAAGTCGCTCACCGTCGTCATCTCGTCCATCAAGGACCAGTCCTACTTCGACAGACACGTCCCAAAGCTCGCCAAGTTCCCGGTCCTTTCGATGTCGAAAGTCAAGGGGCCCCATACTTTGGACGTCTTCCCGTGGCAATCGCACGTCTCTCGCAAGATGATCAGTCGATACCTCTCCATGGGCGCTTGGATCGATCGTCTGGCGTCCCTCGCCGACTATTACAACATCCCGATTGGGCATATTGAGGGAGACCAACCTCTCTACATGTCGGACATCAGCTTCGCACGTCGTTTGATAGATCAGGACATTGTCCTGTGGTGGTCAACTGGGGAGAACCCGGACCTTGGAGGCATAGAGAACGACCAGCGACCCACCGAGGATTTCCCCAAGACAGAGTTCATGTCTCCGGGAGCCTACGCCAATGTCTGTCTGGAAGTCACAGTGCGCAATCTCGCAGTCGATTCCGTGCTGCAGTCCGTCATGGTCAATGAACTGGAGGGCAGCGGAGGTGCTACCGCATTCGATTCCGTATCCCATACTCTGGACGAGTACAAGAAGAACGGCGAGGCTCCACGGGATCTAACCTTGGGCGAGTCGAGCGTTTCGACCCTCATGTTCAACACCATGAAGTCTATGATTAAGACGTGGCTGTTGGATAAGATCCGCAACAACTTCGACAGTCCCGCCACACTTGCGATCGACCACTTCTGGCGGTGGGTCAGCTCAAGCGCATCGAACATGTATGATCCAAGCCTCCATCGCTTCGTGCACGGCCTGATGCGCAAGACGTTCATTCAACTGCTCGCCGAGTTCAAGAGGCTCGGGTCCCACGTCGTATATGCTGACTTTAGTCGCATCCTCCTAGCGACGTCGAAGCCGCCAGGAACGGCCCATGCCTATGCGACATACATTACCACCGCGGTCACGGCAAATGAGCTCTTCCAACACATCTATCTCAACACCGACAGGTTCTACGACTTCTTGCTGTTTATGGACCAGGCCAATATGGGCGGCATCGTGTGTGAGAATCCCCTAGCGCTCGAACCGCCAGAAGAGCTGGCGTTGGAGATGCGGTGGAATATTCAGGAGTTCCTGCCACCTGCCATCCAGGAGGACTTTCACAACGTTATCCAATTCTTCATTGTAGAGCTATTCAAGATCAAGCAGACAACCAACGGCGCGTCGCGCGTGCCTCTACGGGTCGTGCCGAACGGAGCTCCAGACCACACGCAGCGCGATGTGGGCAAAACAAAGGAGATTGAGGCCGTGCTGGAGTTCATCAGTCGCCGGCTCACCCGCAGGATGCTCAAAGTCGTTGGCAACGTACAGGAGCGGTATCACGACTCCCTTATGCAGGCCGAGCCCGACGAGGACTTCGATTTCCCCATCAAACCCGGCTCACATCTTCATCTGACGCGCCCGCCGCTCGAGCTGGTCAAGTTCGCATGTGCTGCATTCAGTCTTGCGAGGGACCATCAGGTGGAGATCGGGCTGCTGAAGCGGACTTTGCTGGAACTCATTAATGTCCGCGAATTCGCCAACGATGCCATTTTCCGCAATCCCTGCGAGCCGCTGAAGCTCTCCAACGTCCCGTGCCGCCACTGCGATGCTTTGCGCGACTTTGATTTCTGTCGCGACCCCGAGCTCGTCCCGAACAACCTCGAGGTCTCACCGAAATGGCTCTGCGGAAATTGCGGCGGTGAATACGACCGAACTGCAATCGAGTTCGCATTGATGCAGATGGTGCTGACAATCGAGAGGAACTTCGCGCAACAGGATCTGAGGTGCTCCAAATGCCAACAGATTCGCTCAGAAAATGTGTCGATGTATTGCCATTGTTCAGGCACTTTGACCCTCACGGTTGGCAAGGCGGACATGCGCCGCAAGTTACGCACTATCGTCAATGTTGCCACCGTCCACAAACTGGGACGTTTGAAGGTATGGATGCTTTTTTCAACGCCTGTGATTCCCCGTCTAATTTGGCTATTAAATTTTAGGAACGCGCGCAATTCATTCTCAGTAGCTGGTGATCCTGAAATCTAAACGCAAGCCAAACGGAAGGTTTTGTTTTATCTGAGTGATACCTTGACTGCTTGATACCCTGTCGCGTAGCTGCTGCTTTCGATTTATTTAACCAAGAACAATAGAAGACTACACACTTGTTACTTTACTTATGCCACGCAAAACATGTCGTCAATGGAAAGTCGTGCCTTTTGGTTGTCCCTGCAGGCGCGTCGCGACGTGTTGCTCAGATGTCACGTGCTTTCGCCCTTAATTAACGCGCTAATTGGCTTAAACCATTCCTTTCTTGAATCTGTTTCTCTCGTCGCATTGGCCTCTCCGACCTATGTCTGTGCTGCGTGCAGCAAGGGCTCGCACGAAGCCACACTTCAGCAATGCTCACGCTGTAAATCGCGTTATTACTGTGGTCCTGAACTTTTTCCAAGGCATCTAGCTTGACGTCGTGAATGCCAGTTGTATGACTGGAAATCCCATTAAGTCACCTGCGGGCGACTTGGGGGAAATGCGGCTGCGTCTGCCTCTGGCTCGAGCTCAAGTTCAGGCTCTGGACACCCAAATGGTACGACAAATACTGTAAGTGCCGCGATGGATTCAAGCACGGCGGAAACCTGGAGTTGATCACTTGAGAGTGCAAGAAAAGCGTACGGGCTGGGGTGCTGTGCTACTCGAAGAAACAGATGGCTTGAAGCGCCGTTTCGAGACGAAGATGGGCGGAGACCCCGAGAAGCTCTACAAATACTGGAACAATGCGTTGAAATGGACTTGCTGCGGAACTTCGGCTGGAATGGACTATGGATGTGATCACCATGGGTCGGGTGCGCACCCTTGCTCGTACGATTTCTGCAGGTGCGTTTTTTCTGTAGTTAGTTGATCCTAGAGGCGAGTCGTTTTGACCGTACATTGCTTATCAGGATAGGAAAGCCGTTGCCGGAGCGCATTTGGAAAGAGCAGAGTGCAGAGCCAGGGCTGAACTTGCCGTGTGGGCCCGATCCGAGGTCCTTCCATCCAGGCTTGGCTTCGATGGCTGCAACTGGACGCTCGATGTTTGGCCTGGAGATGTAACGTGCCATAATAACCACTTTGTCCAAGCCATACTATGGGGGAAATTTACCCTCGCGCCAGTGTATTACCCCCACACCTTGGGGTCCACCTTCGTCCCAGGAGGAGCGCGCCATCACACCAGATGCCAGCCCGGTTAGATCAGCGCTATGGCTTCAAAGCTCTTTGTGCTCTCGCATCTCATACGTGTATTCATCCTGAACATGTGTCCATGCCCTGTGTTCCAGGGGGTTGGTCAATAGCCATCAAGGGGCAACCCAGTCAATAAGCAATGTAAAATACCTGTGATCGGATACTGTGGCGCATATCAGGACCCGGCTGATCATTAAAATTCAACAGAAGACCATGCAGGAAACAGCTGTGAGATGGTGAAGTATGTTTCCAATCTTCCTTCCTTTGTTACAATAAGGTTACCGTTACTACATATGCCAAGATTTGTGAGTTATTCAAATTTCCCCTTTCAAGCCGAAACAACCTCTTCCAAAGAGCCACCGCTCCGCTTTATCGTCACGCTACCATCCTATATCACGCAATGAGACCACTGTTCTCGAAAAAAGCTTAGAAATAACACACTGCATTGCCAAAGTACGCCGCCTTGGCCAGGTTGCAGAACAGGCCGACCTCGACGACCCCAGTTAGCAGCTTGATCTTTGTCAGCAACTGTATTGCAGAGCTCCGTCTTCAGAACTGTACTCTGCACAACCTAAGTAGCCACTGACCTCGGAAGGGTTTAGTATGTATTCCCGAGCGAAAGGCGCGTCAATCACGAAGTTTCCGTTATCAGACACCACAGGGCCGGCTGGGTACGCCAGAGAGAACGAACCCGAGGGAAATGGAATCAGCGCCAAAAATCGGAGAATGCGGCAGAAATCTGACCTTTCTTGACGGCCATTCGGAGAGCTGCGTTCGGCGAGCCGAGAGCCTTCAAATCCCGCAACACCTTGGCGTAGGCAAAAGGCACGACTTCCACAGGCACGCCAGGATCATACTGGTTTATATGTCAGGGAACTGCATAAAGAGCTATGAGGACACGCACGTTTGTACCCAGGAATTCAGAATTCTTCCGATAGTCGGCAACCACAACGAACCTATGGGAGCGCCGCTGAATGGGATGATGTTTTATAGAAAGGCAGGTGGTATACGCACGTCAGTGCCGCTTCAGCAAGGACTTTCTCCCGGAGGTGGCATGCGCCTCCACCCTTGATGCAGTTGAGGTTGGTATCGACTCTAGCCTTGGCTTCAGAACATATCAGGATGCCAAGGAAAGAATGGCGAACTCGTCAGCGCCATCGATTGTCACATCGATGGTAGCATGTTGGTCCACATCTCCGAGGTTCAGCCCGGAGGATACGATGAGTTCTTTAGACTGAAATCCTGATCGACGTCAGTAATGTAGCGCACAATGCACTTCGAACGCGACGGACCGGTGGGGATAAATATGCGGCCCCTGTTGGCAGCGGGGCCCTGCTGCACGATCCGTTCCACAACGTATGGCACAGTGGAACCTAGTGTGATATCGGTCAGGCGGTCGTACACCAATGGACAGACGGAACGCGTACCAGAACCAATCCCGATCACCTTCGTACAAGTCAGGATCGTGAAGTATTGGGACGGCTCAAGTGACTCACGGAGTGTTCTGGTTTTATATGCTGATCTACAGCCGTGTACGCTGCTAGCCTCTTCGATGCTTCGATGACACTCAGCGGCTTCACAGCAGCAGGGGTTGAAGAAGCTGTATTTCCGGGATGACAATTAAATTGAGGAACTTGCTGCAGCCAAAAACACACACCACTGGTGGTAGCCATGTCGACGTCGGGGAAGGATGAGGGTTGTAACAAGGAGTTTTATCAGAATTTGCAGTAGATATAGCAGGTGCGAGGCGGTCCGGAGTTCAGGTGAGTTCGGTTGTGGTTGCGCATTAAGTGGTCGGATTGACAGTGTAGAATCATTGGGGACGTCGTTCAATTCAGGATTTCGATAGGATTACTGCGAGCACGTACGGGACTACCGTAGACGTCGACATCTTCCTAATTTCAATGCTGCGCTGTCGCTGTGAAGGCAGAGAATACGTGCGAACGAGGCGGAGACGGTGAACGAAAAGCCGAGGCCGAATCATATCAAAGCCGAAAAGATTTGGCTTGATTTTGGCTCTCCCAACCACGACGCGAACCCGGAGTGAATCATTCATCTCACCACTTTTTCAGGTGCTCGCTCATTATCCACCGAGATTCCGCGTTCGGGAAGTGAAGGGGTGAGGTACCAGCGGTTAGGATGAGGGCAATCAAAGGTGTGTGGCCAGAAATCCGCAAAATAATGAGAACTTGAACCAGCTTCACAGGTGTTCTTTTCACCTGGTCAGTGCAGGGCATACAATAAAACTCTACATCGCGCTTCACATTCTACAGCGATCCCGCAGTGAAGCAGATCTTGCTCACGATGAATGAGAAGGAGAGTTTCATAATTGAGGATTTGGACGACCACCACCTAGTCATCAAAGCCGACGAGGAATACAGGGTTCGAAAGGAACTTGAGGCTGAGGTGCGTGGGTTTGCTCTTGAGTTCTTCGTGTCTCAAGCATATTCTGGTTCTTGCAGCTCGAGAAGAACACCTATAGCTTGGAAGCGTGAAGAGCTCCCGGCCCACCTATTCTCGCATTCTCGCACACTATACGTTCTAATTTGACATTATCCAGGATAACCTGTAAATAAGTGGTGCAGGTGATACAATGGATGGTTTTTTAAACCGAACCTACAGCCTATGAATTGCCGAACTTGCGTGGGCGAAATAACGCGCATCTATGCCTCTGCGGCATCCAGAGGGGGTAGGGCTTGAAGCGAATCTTCTTTGACAGGCGACGCCCCTGTGAGGACACCAGCTTGGGCAGCGACAGGACAACAACACGTCCACCAATTGGCGCGCTTGCTGATTGAAGCATGCACGACGCGCCCACCAGTCCTGATGTAGCCGCCTTATTTTCCTTCGTATTCTCAGCTGATACCGGAGGATATGCCGCGCGTCAACGCCGCACCAATATCCTCCAAGACTACGATGCAAGGTTCTGGCAGAGCGTTGACAAGTTCGCTAACCGCTGACTCGAGGGAGACGTCACTGGGGCAACGTCGGCTTTCACCTCACCTTCAAAACCAGAGCTGGGGACTCTCGAAGCCGTAGAGTCACACTAGCCCCACAGCGCTTGACGACAATCCCACAGTTCCTTTTAGGAAGGGCAGGTCAGGGGAGGTGGGCAAATGGGGGAGTTCGATAAGATTAGATCATGATGGGGGGAAGTTGATCAAATTTGAAATCCATCTTATCGCACCCTGTTCACAACTTGAACCTTCGCGATTAAAAGTGCGGCAAAGCTGCACCTTATTCAGTAACAATTGCCACTGGATAATAAGATATTCCTAGTCAAATGTCTGAACAGGATCTCTCCATTGACCTTCATCAGGCGCAACAAATCATCGAGGCTCACTTTTCCTCGGAACACCGATACACCATCGCCAACCTGATCGTGCTTCAGAACCAGGGATACAGGTGTGTGTATATATTGTGCGCCACACCACATAATTCCAGCTCACTCAATTCACGTTATTAAAGTCATACCCCCAATATCAAGACCTATGTCGTCGATCTCCTCAAATCTGGGAGCACATTAGAACCCACCTCTTCCTGCTTCCTTACCATCGCCCATCCATCACCTGATCCAGGGACTTTTCCTCAAAATTCTCTTCCGCTTGTCGCCAAGCTCCTGACGCTCATCCGTACGAGCACCGCCATTCCCATTCGCGAGTCCACACTCGACACCTCTCTTTCTCTGATCCCCTTCCACCTCCTGCTCTCCCCACCGTCTCCCTTCCCTTCGACATCAATCGTCTCACTTCCAGTCGCTCGTGCATCTGGTGGCCTTTCAGACAAAACCAATGTCTCAATCGATCTCCTCCTAGGCGCCTTCCTGGGGCAACTCCACAATGGCGTCCAGAATGACTGGTATGGCCTCCCCACACTTGGGGACACCACAACTCCGCCGAAAGACACTGGATATAGCTGGCAGGAAACTTTCACAGGACTTCTTGAGGATCTCTTGGAGCGCGTAGAGAAGGACGAGTCGGCGTATGGTGTGAGCCTTCCCTATGCCGACATACGGGGATGCCTCTCCCGTGCGATTGGGTCGTTCCTTTTCGACGATGTCGAAGTGCCCTCGCTCGTTTGGTTTACGGGCTCTGAGGATGATATTTACATCACTTTACCATCATCTTCAACGGCTCCCGGGACAGCTGAACCTGGGACGATCGCGGCGATCCTGCCGAATGTCGCGCATGCGCTTTGGGGTGACCCCCTGCTAGAGGCATTTATGATGGGGCCTCCTGATCTGGTTGAGGAAGGTTCGGGTCCGAGTGTTGCGTTCATGGAGGGATATATTAGTGGGGGGGGAGGGCCAGTGCTCATATTTGGGAGACAAAAGACAAAAAGGGTGTGGTACAGTGTGTTTTTGGCCTTGGTTGTGTTGACAAAATATGGGCCCATTGCTGATGTGGAGGAGGCCTGGGTGAAGGAGAAGAGGAAATGGGCTCGGCAGGCGCTTAATGACTGCGTGGCGGTGTTGAGGGATGCGCCGTGCTATTGAGGAGGGAGTATCTGTCGGTATGCATGTAATCACACAACTGTCTAACCTGTGATTTCGATCTACCAAATGAATTTTTGTGCATCCTTAAGGATAGCCCTCCATGCGAAAATTAGGGGCACAAATGAGCCTTTCACGACTACACCACAGTAACCTGACCAAATCAAAGTTACCACCTATACCAGGACGTCTCCCCGGAACTTTTGCAAAGCTCACGAGTGCACAACGACTGACAAACAACAGACTATGAGTAGGGAACTTGCCTGGGCGCTAGACTGGATGAAGTCCACTGTCAAGTACGAGAAATCGTACATTGCAAGAAGCAGGGCTTACGCGTCTACATCCCATCGATTCAACTGAAAATGGTTCCAGCGTTCCAGCGTTTGCGAAGATGTGAGTAAGACAAAGTAAAGGATGTTGACCAGGCTGCCGTGGAAATCTAGATCCATTGTGGCGGTTGAATCAAAGCAGTTTCCAACGAAGGTGATTGTCATTATGAAGGTGGGATTGGATTTTTTTAAAAACATGTCTTGCAGATTAAGAACGTGGGTTAAAGGCACGCAGGTGAAAGCAGAACCCATTACTTCAAGTTTCATTTGAGGACGCTCGCGTCGCCATGCTTTTCGTCCTCGTGATGGACACTCGTTTCACGACGCGCGGTGGCCTTTGGGTTCATTCTAAATTATTATGAGTTATGTACAATGGTCAATGTTAATTTGAAGTCACCAGACGTTCGAGAATACTTGTCAAATCGATTTCAAATTGGGCCTCCGCGCGACGTAAAGTTTTTCTCCTGGTGTCGTTGTTGCGGATGTCTCGACACCACCAGCCAGGACACCAATCCGCATCATAGCAAGGAGCTTCGGATTTCTATTAGAATGATATATTAGTGAAAGCAGCTGAAAACCCACGTTGTGCGCTGCATTAGAGTGTGCGTATGCGCCTCCGAAGAAGGAAGCGGTCATGTCTTGGCCTGAACCATTGAGAAGAATGGACTTTCCTCCTGGGTGGCTATCAACGAAGGATGAGACGTCGTGGATAAATCCAGCGACAAGAATCAGCGTCCGAGTTTCAGAGGCACTCTGGACTATGAGGCGGTCATTAACATGTCCAACGTATTAACAGGGGACTCACAGTCGCTCCACGTCAGGATAGGAAGGTCGTCGAATGACGTTGGCCACGTAATGTTTTGCTGGACCTTCTCGAGCTCTTTCAGCTTCATCGCTAGCGCTCCCTTCACTATTTCGTTGTGTGGGAATACTCGAAGGTGACTGGCCAAGCCAAGCAGATTACAGGTCGCAATAAACCATTTTGTGGGGTCGTATTGGTACCAAAGAAACGCATTCCGGTAATCCATCGGGAACTGGTGGTGGAAATTATGATAGCCCTCGCCCATGGTCAGGATCGCGGATAGAAGGTGATCTCGCGGGGTCAGGACATCGTCGTAAGAAGCAGAACCAAGCCAATGGGCAATAGAATTTATGCAGAATGTGCTCTGTTAATTCACAACGATTACTTGAGGAAAATCGTGGATAGTGCTTGACAGGGATACGTACGTGGTGGGCGACGGTCAAGCGTAAAGCCCCAGAGAAGCAAAAGCCACCAAACCAATCACCCCAAATCAGCCCAGGGACAATCGTCGGGAGGACGTAGCCAAATAAGGGCGCAAGGTAGAAATACCAGCGATGCTGCCACTGGATAAGACTGTCCTTTCGGAGGTCGGAAATGTCGGCGCTCCCAGACCGAAGTTCTGACTTGAATATCATCCAGCCAATGTGAGTCCAGAAGAGCCCCCGATTGGCGTCATATGGATCGAGGTCCGTGTCCGTGTGGCGATGATGAGAGCGATGGGCGCGAGCCCACCAATAGCACGATCCTTGTACAGCGCTCGAGCCTCCGCAGATTAGAAAGAATTGCAAGGGAAATGACGCGTTATACGAGCGATGGGACCATAGGCGATGGTACCCTGGAAATGAATGTATGCATAGGTCAACATCTCTACAAGTGTGCAGGGAGGTGATCATACCAGCTGTGATGCCTGGATATCAGGTAAGTAGCCGTCAGTACTCAAAAACTCTATTTGAGCGTAACGTTAGATGGCGAACCTAGCATCGAGAAGACGTAGTATGCGAATGCAAACGTCAACGTTTCACGAATGCGCGGTGCCGTCCATATACCATACGCTGCAATTGCTGGAGTGAGGGCTAAGACTGCAAGGTTGAACCATCGCACGCCATGTATAGCTGGCAGCTTGTCGTTGAGGAGGGTAGGCATCGGTAGAAGAGCGGTGTAAGCTGGATAAGAGAATGTTTGTAAACATGTCAAGTTTGGGAGCGTCGTGTACATAGCTCACTGGACGCACTGGGAGGCGTTTTGCAGGTGGGCAACCCTACACTGACTGACACTTCTGATCCCACGCAGTGAGAAGATATAGGCAGGGCGGGCGGACTTGAGTTTTTCAAGGACAGATTCGTTCCGGGATCGCTGCGCCAGTCGGAGTCCAATCCTCGCGGTAGTCTTGAAATGGCAGACCATGTTCTGGTCCTGATAGTCCTGTCCCGACAGAAGGCATTTAGCTTTTTTGCGACTCGCAAACCGGGTCACCGGTTAAGTCCGCATCCGATACTGCTGAACATAGCTGCATGGGAGAGATGGGAAAGTTATCGGGCGTGATGGTCAGGTTTCGCTATGTAGATGCCGGCGGTCAAAACCCAATTATACTAGGCCATGCGATCGTGACCAGGGAGGATTTGGAGATAAGAAGGCTGATTTTGAGCTTTACGCGGTTTCCCGACCTCGTTCTGGAACTTGAGACGCTTCTCGCCGTCAGTTTGCGTGTGTTCATTGAAAGTTGAGCATCGGAAAACGCACAATCAGGCCAGATTTTCTGGCAGCCCATCTACCCTTGTCATTTCACTTGGGCATGATGGGGGATGGCTGCCACCCCATCTGGAGAAATCAGACAGTTGTTCCGACAGGAACTCGAGAATGTCAGCATGTCAAGCAATACCGGATTTTGCATGGGGTGATGTAGGAAAAAAGAGAGTTAACTCTCAAGCATTGATCTGTATGAGAATGCAACGCAAAAGAACTCGAGATAGAGGAGAGACAAGTCGGGCCGACGACGCTCCGACTCCGGAGTAACTCCGGAGTACGGCCGCGGTCACGGTCGTCAGCAACGGCCATCCTTCATCTTGATCTTTCCTTGAGTCTTTCACCAGTGGCCTGAAAGTCGGGGCTTGAAGGAATCTTGTAAGTGGAGCTCAATGCTTCTCTTTCCGTTGTATTAAACCAAAGAAACTTCACCTCACATTGCCTCATTCTGAATTCGAAGGTCCTTTCATTTACCCGGCCAGGTACGCCAAAATTTCTGCAGCTTTCGATTTGTACACGTGGAAAGTGACTTGCATTTTATCAGGTTTTATCGCATTCGAACTTGCAAGGCTGGAGTATGAAGCTCGAGAGGCTCGAATAGACACCTCACACTACAAGTGAGCATTGCCCCTAGTCACCTCGAATCTGCTGAACTGTTGACTTTCTTTTCCTCAGTGTTGGCAAGGTCAAGCTCGACCCCTTCTGACGGGGTCAGTTGATTGACGGGGTCTGACACAGAGTCAGGTCAAGGTCACCGTGAAGGTGTGACCATCCACGCTCACGTGCATGACGTTGACGCGGGACATGGCTTCGGGGCAAACTATCTGTAGACGGTAGACCTCTAATGTGTCTGGCTTTCTCTCCTATCCTCGAGCTGCAATGTCCTCTGACTCTGTCTGGGTTCATTACTACAAAGGCCCTACAGCGTTACGCCAAACTCGGCGTCAACAGAGCGCATTTTCAGCCAGTTTGGTGTTAAACACACCAAACATCGGAATCGCACACACCCAGACAAGATACGCAAGGAGGTCCTTGTCAAATTGGATACCACCACCAAGTATGGACTGCCCCCACGTCATAAAGGGAAGTTTGGTGACGGCAACGACACACATGTTATGGCCACGCCGTCATTGGGTCCCTCCGAAACATCGGCTTCTCGATCATCCTCCGCGCTTCCTCCTCGTCTGGCCAACTTAACGTCGCTGCCGAGCTTGTCCAGGAAGCTCAACATGCTTCTGAATCTCGCCCACAGCCCGCGCTCTCAACCGCTCAACCCAGCAACGTGTCCCTAACGCTCAAGGATCTCTTCTACTATCCTACCCCCTCAGATGTGTCCTTTGCCTCTGCCACTGCCCTCACTGAGTACTGGCGCATTGGAGAACAGGGCTCAACAACGAATCCGAATTCCAAGACTTGGTCAATACCACTTCGGATGAATCATATTCTGGTGATGATGCCTAATTCTTCTATTTCTATGTTACTCTCTCTTAAATTTCATTATACTTTTTCCATAATACCTTTGACATAATACTACACATATTGTAGACTACTTCAATCTTGATAAATATGAGGTTTTTCGATGCTACGAAGGCCTCGAAGATGAGCAATCTCAACGCGATGTCAACCTCGGCGTTGCCGCCTAAAATGGTAATTGGTCACGCTCTAACCCTTGGCTCGTCAAGTCAAAAGGTCTGACGGCGGAGGTCAAAAGGTCTGACCCGAGTCTGACCTCGTCAAGTCCATCACTGCTTTTCCTAGCATGGCTGATTCAAACAAAGACACGGGAGATAATGTTCATAAGCCAAAGTCCCCGCCTCCTTCGAACCTGACGAGAAACATGGTGATAGCGTCGGTCTTCCTGACTTTCCTAGCATACGCCGCCGCTGTGTTCACTGGTGAAGAAGCAAGCAAAACCCCGCGGGATGCATCCCTCGACCTTCCACCCCAGTCCGTGGTATGTGGCAATTACAATAACCCGTGATCATTCCGACCAATTCTTGGACCCATCTTTTGGAACCAATAGTTTATAGACCCCAAATCCTTTGCTGTTCTTGGTGGTACCGATAAAGGCTTCCGAGAGTCTTCTTTCAAGTCTTTCTTCAACCCGACTTCAACGGCGCCACCCTTCTTTCAAGTATTTGACAGACGGTTCCTATCCATCCTTGGGCCCAATGCGTCTATCCGCGAGGTCGCTTTCAACACAACCTTTGCCTTTGCGCATGAAGCACCTATTTATGTGTCCGCTACGGACGAGGTTTTCTTTGGAAGCAATGATGGTGGCCCTCTTGGACTGAGCGATCTCGATAACAACAACGTCATCGGTAAAATCAGCCTGAAGGATGTCGACGCCGCGATAGCTGCGAACGACAGTGCCATCAATGTCCCTGTCACAATTGTAAGTCATGGGCAAACCCACATCTCGGGACTGCTTGTTCACTTCACGGGACGAACCCGACTCAGCTCGACCTTCCCGACACCGTTCAAATGACCAATGGAGGCACAGGACCATATCGATCATCGCTCTTGCTCATCACCTCCGGACGCGGGCCACGCCCACCATCAATCGCCCTTGTCAATCCCCAGGCCCCGCACAATGTTACTGTGCTCTTGGACAATTTCTTCGGGCGCCAATTCAACTCTCTGAACGACATCAAAGTGCACCCTAGCGGGAACTTATTCTTCACGGATGTGGTGTGAGTTTCACGTCCACGTTGTGGCACAGTATACTCTTTTATCGCCTCGTGTCCCATTTGATGTCATGCTCACGCATACCTCTGCTTCCTTCGCGCCCATAGATACGGATATCTCAACCATTTCCGCCCGGAACCCCTCCTCCCAAGTCAGGTGTACCGGTTCGACCCCAAGACCGGCACCGTCCGCGTCGTAGCGACCGACTTCGATAAGCCCAACGGGATAGCTTTCAGCATTGATGGTGAAATCGCTTACATGTACGTAACCGTCCAGTATAGCTTCATCGGCATTCCGACAATCGTACTCATAATATGGGCCAATTTCCAGCGCAGATACTGGGGCTGCTCGCGGGTTCCTAGGGAACAATCAAACACATCCTGCAACGATGTCAGTGAGCTCTCTTTCAAATTGACTCCCCTCCATTTCCTTTCCGCTCGCTGTCCTCTCTCCCGAGCTCCGTGAGCCATGATTCAGTGTTCATCATGATCGAAGGATACCGCGACATGATGGATGCTTGTCATTTAAAGTTCATATGCTGCTGCATTGGCATTGACAAACAGTAAACTGATCTGCGCTCTCGCTCCACCAGATACGCGTTTGATGTCGACACGCGCACGCATGCGTTTACAAACCGCCGCGTGTTCGCCTACATCGATGCCGGTGTGCCTGACGGGCTCCAGGTTGATCTCACTGGGAACGTATACTCCGGATGCGGGGATGGTGTCCATGTAAGTTGGAACGTTATGTCTTTCATGCATGAGGCTTCACCCAGCTTCATCCTCGTCTCACGATTAATTTCTTAGGTATGGGACGACAAAGGGACGCTACTGGGCAAATTCTTTCTGGGGACGGTCTCAGCGAATATGGTCTTCGCACAGCCGGGACGGCTCGTCATCCTTGCCGAGACGAAGATTTTCGTCGCAGACATTGCTGCGGCAGGCCTCCCTTCCATTTCACCATGAGTGCTCACATGTACCTGTCTACACAAACAGTATACCAAGCGTGCTTCACCGCTTGGGCATGTGCATTGTATTGGAAGACCTGTCTCTACCAACATGTCAATGATATACCACAAAGCCCAACACACAGCAGTCCAACAACGCAGAGAGTAAATAACGTCATGAGCATTTCATTGCGTACTACTGGCTACAACATCTCCCAAGATGTTCCCCACAGAGCAAACGATGTCACGGCCCGTAGGATACTGCGCGCATAAGGGTACATTGCCGGACGGCACTTTGCGGCCCTTCATTTGTTTTTAATGCAATGGTCGTCTGAAGCGAACCGAGAGCAGGCCACATGCTGGACCAGTTGTTCTGGTCCCTAGATAACATATTTGTACTGTGCGCAAATCTTCAGAATGAGTCGTAGTGGCGGACTCCCTTCAAATTCTTGTCATCCACATTCTAGGCCTGGCACTGGCCTGGCGCCCGGGAAAATCTTCAAAGGAAGAGCCAAGCGTCCATGCACAGAGGATGACCGTACGGGTAGGAACTATGGGCCGCAAGGTCGGACCTGCAGGCACGCTCGATCCACCCGTTTCTCTCGCACATGTGAACACGCCGGCAGAGTCCACCAGGAATGACAAGACATACCCTGCACGACTGATAGTCGCCGTGCTTCCGCATGGTACTCGCAACCATCCTTCGATGGGCAACCGGTGATGGCTCAAGCCTTTAGTAACACGATAAGAATACAATAAGTATGTAAAGGAGGTGGGCAACTTGGATCCATCATTATTGAAACATCTGTCGATGCTCGCAGCGCCGGCGCTCGGTCCTCCTGTATACAATATCATCGACAATACCGGGCTTCTGACATCAGGATACTAAGACCTCATCAATAGAGTACCCATTGGAAGAGAGTAGTCCCTGCCCAACTGCACGATTAGAAGGCAGGGAGATAGGTCAGCCTGTCTTGACGAGGCTCGTCCAGGCACCATATTTTCTCGTGAGGAAGCTGACGGCAGACCCGTCAGCTCACCTTGAATGTCTGCGGCTACCGCCATTTTAGAGATCATCGCGTGTACTCGCCCAAAATGTCCGCCACACTATGGGCGCCACACGGAGCTGTTGAAGTACTTGAAATTCATTCAGTTCATTTGCCATTTGGTTGATTTTCGACATTTCACGCAAACAATCAGTATTACGTACATCCCGCCTGTGCCTAGAACACTTGTCCCCCAACCCCCCTCCAACCTCAAATCCGACTCTCTACAACGGTCCTCACATCCCTCATGAGCCCCTCCATGTCCCCCAGGAGCCCCTCCCCCAGCGCCGCCTTCTCCACTTTGCGCCCCAGAAAAGCCCGGGCGTGGTCCTCGACCAGCGTGAGTGCCGCGTCATGGGAGGCTGTAGTAAATGTAGTGTCCACACAGTTGCTGCCATGTTTGGATTCAGAGGACGACGCAACTCACTGATCAGTGCATCCTCTGCCACAATCTGCGTTGTGTGCACGGCGGGCACGCGCAAGGCCGCGAGACATGCCGTGAACTTCGCGTGTTCACTGCCTATAATATGCATAGTCAACATTGAGTCAACATCTAATCACCAGAGACGAGGGCGTACTGCGCTGCAACACCCCCTCGACTGCCCGCAGAATCTCCTTTGGATCCTGCCAGCGCTCAGCAATCAGCTGTGTATATGGTGCATGAGTGGATCAGACCCACCGTAAAGTGAGAACAATCACGCGCCCCGCACGCTTTCAACACCGCACGCACGAAGCTTTCTGAGCCCTCCAAATCCGTCACCCTTTTCATTGTGCACCGACCCGTGTCTGCACTCTCTGTGTTCCAAGTAGACTCGCATATGCGCAGCCGCAGCACATCAACCCACCCCCGCGCCACACGCGCCTCCTCGCCCACGTCTGCTCGCAGCACACGCGCGGTGCGCGTCGTGAATGTGGCAATCTAATGGTCGTAAATGTGGAATGTGTGGAATGTGTACGTAAATATGAAGGTATCGAGGAGAGGAGATGAGCAGGGCAGAAACCGGAAGGAACCAAGGAAGAACTGACAGACGCACCGACGCGATAAAATGCTCGCACAAGGACCCAAGCGCGACAGCGTGGTCTGAGAGCACCTGCAGCTCCGTTTTGCGGTCCCTCTGTTCGTATACAAAGTCAAGCACAAGAGGTCACTACGGCACACAAGGTCGGGAGGCGGAAGGAGTGCAGAGATTGCTCTGGCAAGGGACAGGGAACAACGTACATTCGCGCGTACCCATCCGTCCAGCTGCGCCTTCCCAATCGAGATGGGCATGGGTGTCGATGCCGTTGAATTTTGTCCAGGTCCAGGACGAAGGTGGAACTGCACCGTCCGCCGTGCCCGGCCATGCGCAACCAAGCTGCAGCGGGCCCTATGGATAATGAGAAAGAGACAGAGACAGAGAGAATGGGCATTTGATCAGCAACATGCGACATCCGGTGGGTCGGTGACGCCAGTAAGCGGAGAGCAGGCGTCCCCACACGGCCCAGGATATGACACCGCCAAGATAAGAGAAAGATGATAGGAAGACTACTCACAGCTGTGACTCCACGTCCCCTTGTTCCGCTCTATCCTTACCCGCATTCGCAATACCCCCACCGCACTGGACCTTCGCAAGCCGCTGCCGCAGCTTCGATGTCAACAGCGCGCTGGGCTCGCGCTGTCCCTGCGTGTCCAGGAGGCGCGCGAGGCGGAGGTGGAGGGCATGCAGGTTCTGTTGTGTGTTTCGTGTTCAACGATCGGTCAGTACAGCGAGTGATCAGTGGTCGGTGGTTGGTGTTGGTTGTTGATGATTTGGGAGGGGTGGGGAGTCAGTCAGTCAGTCAGTCAGTCAGAACGGCCGGAGGAAAGGGGAATTAGGACTTACAGTAAGCGTTTCGTGTGTTAGTGAATGTTTGCACTTGGGTGGGGTTGGTGTATGGTGTGACTGTGGCGGTAGTGAAGTTGCCAGTATTAAATGCTTGGGTATGGGATGTAATGAAAGCACACACCTGCTGAGCGATTTTGGGATCAGAGCTTGAGCTTGGTTTTGAGCTTGACAGTGGTTCAGATGCTATAGCATTGGTAGCTTGTTGAATTGAAGCCGACTCGGAAGCTTCGAGGAGGGCCTGGTCCCTGCACCAATTGGCATAACGCAGTGTGAGGACAGGGGCAAAGGAGGCGGAGGGTAGTAGGAGATGAGATCAGGGAAGATGTATACGCACCGCATCTTCCCAAGCTCCCTCTCCGCCACCCTTAGCTTCTCCACCCTCACTTTCTCCCGCTCCTCGAGCACGCGAAGGAGCAGCACCGTGCGCTTCCGTGTGGTGAGCGATGCGCGCAGTGCGTTGAGCTGGGATTCTGGGTGTGCTGTGCAGTCAGTCACATGTCAAGCGATGCATTGAACCCAAAGAGATAACAGTGAATTAGGAGGACGAAAAAATGTGCTCGAAGATGAGATATGGAAAGAGTGGGAGGCGAGGGTAAGCAAAAGAGACGACAATCCTGATCTAGTGAATCGGAATGGCGATGGAGTCAAGATGGCAACCGAAGGCACGCACGGGACTCAGCAAGTAGCGCCTCCCTCTCCGCGAGCTGTGCGCGGTGTGCGTCAGGCGTGCGGCGTGCGCTGCCCAGAATAGCGTGTGCGCGGCGTGTGGGATCCTCGATCTCTTTTCGTTCCTTCTCGTGCCGTGGAATAGAAGTGAAATTGCATGCACGCAGCCTACAAACACCTAGATTAGCAAGGAGAGACCAAGGAGAAGACATAAGAGGATCAAGGGGAGCAAAAAGAAAAGGGAAACGCACCCCTCGATGACCCTCCGATCCCTCGCCACGCCCCGCCTCCCTTTCACAATCTCGCCAACGAATACAAGGATTTCCGCGAGCGGGCCGTGATACAGCCGGGCGAAATCCTCGCCCGTAATTCCTGGCGCTCCCAGGGCAAGCAATTTGGAATAAACTTCTACTGCGTCTGTGCATAATACGGGCGTTGTCGTTGCAACTGTGATTTTGGACTCTTTGGAAAGCTTTGTTTTTGGCAAGGACAAAGAGGAGGAGGATGATAATCCGGAGTGCTGCTCCTGTGGTCTTGAAGATGTAGCGGCTTCGGAGTGGACTTGCGGAAGCAGAGATTTTGAGGCCATTGGTGATGGTGGGAGAGCAAGCTCTCTCAGCCTTCTGTCCGCGACGCGACACTACCACGTGATGTGACTTCCCATCACCTAGACCAGTGCGCCACACCTCGCTTCCACCGCTTGTTAGTGACGGCTCTGAACTACGGGAATTTTCAAACAGTTTTTCTGGGCTGGCTTTGGGAAGGAAATGGCAGGATTGTTGAAAATGGATCGCCCGTTCGGCAGCATTCGTCGACACCTCAGCATTCCAAAACCAGTCACTTGAACTGAATGCATCATTGGCGCTCATCTATCTCGTCACAAGACCTTATGCCTTTAATGCTCATGAAACCTAAAACGATGCGTCGTCAAGGCAAAGCAACTTTCGAAGGCCTTAAATTTGGAATCAGATATGGTCGAACATGCATGTACCGACTCCTTTTGTAAATATTGCCAAGGCAATGAGAGATGAAGGAGTAGACATGTTCAAGGCAGTGCCAGCCATTTCTGGATGAGTAATCCGAGATTCGGACTTCCCAATCCTATACATCACGAAAGTAAGTCTTCACTGTCTTCTGCGATGTGTGTAAAACTTACCTGAAGCAGGATCCCATCCTTTGCCACTGTAATTTGATGTCAGAGCGAACAAGAGTATCAGAATTGGTCAGCCAGACCACTCACGCTTTGAAGCCTCCGCCACGTTGACCTTGTACTGCAGGAGGATGAAGCGTTAAAAGGTGAAAGGTCAAATAAAAGGGCTGTCGCTTACAGCCTTGGCAGCCTTGATTAGTACCAGAGATGACGTCGTTGAATGCGCTGGCGAACCCAGCAGAGTAAATCTACACAATGACTGGTCAGGACATCACGATATGTCATGGCTTTGGGATCACGCACAGTGGGGTTGATAAAGCCAACTGGTTTTTTGCCAGCAGCCAGCCTCGCGTCATTCACCAGAGTGATGATGGCGGCGACCGTGGGCACTCCGCCAGACGTACCGCTGTCAACAGAAATTTCACCTCCTGCGACGTTGAGGAACTCATTCCTGATCAGGATCGATGTTAGGTGCTATCGATCAAAGGCTGTCGAAGGAGAAATTCTTACGCGTTCACACTCAAGTCGGGATATCCACGCTGATAAATCCTTGAAGCTCAGTGGCATTCTACACCCGATGAAAGTGGCGACGTACCCCTTGCTTGTTGAAAAGCTTCAGGTGCGCAGGATCGCTCTTTTGTAGGTTCTGCAGATAGGACTGGACAGCGGTCTTCTGGTACGCGGGAGTTGAGAACCGGTTGCTGAACCCGCCGCCGCCAGACTGGAAGAATCCGGGGATAATCTCTTGGTTCCAAACCTCCTCTGCACCAGGCACGGCAGCTGCGCCCTTCTTCACCTGGGTACCACCCACCGCCGTGACCCAGGGACAAGATGCCGGCCAGGAGGGGTTGAAAAGTGTGGCGTTGACGTTCATTGAGCCTTCGTGGAATGGAATAGAAGACGTCGGGACTTAGTTGGAGACGGGAGACGAGCTGACCCACCATTCTCATCAAGGCAATATCCGCTTTGCGTCCCGGCAGTACCGACGTTTCCCGCTGAATACATGACCGTCATTCCCATGAGCCCAAGCTTACCAAACTCGGCACACTGGCGCTCCAAGTAGAATTGCGAAAAAGCATACTCGTGCGTAGCCTGGGAGTTGGAGACAACATAGGGAGCTTTGACGGTGCCACAGTCATGCTGCTGGAGCCCGCCGGGAAGGACGTTTGGTAGGGGCGGGTCATACGTCAGGTCATCCCCACCCTCGTAGGTGCAGTAGGAGCCGTCAACGGCATCCAACCATTCGTTGAAGGAGCGGAACTCGCCTGTGAGAAATCATGGTTGTGTATTAGAAGGCCAGATACATGAGCTAGTTGATGGGGAGCATACCGGTCTGTGCGTTGCCAAGCTGAAGGAGCTTCACGGGCTGCGGCTGCACGAGTGACATGGCATACTGGATTACCCAGCCTGCCTCGCCAACCCCTGTATTAGCATCTTGCTCCAGTGTGCTTGTAGGAAAAACGGGTTAGTATTAATGAAGGCCGCGTGCAGAGTGATCAGCGCACCTCCGTCGATGGAGATGAACTCGGGCGATTTCCCCACGAGAGCGGGGGAATAGTTTCGAAAGAATGTGTCAAGGTCGGACTGAAGATATGTGTTTGCGTAGTAGTTGACTAGGGAAAAAAGTGTAAGGCCTCTGACATGAAATGGGATGTGTCGACATACCGACGCCAAATGTGTTACGGTCCGTTGCCTTCGGGACATAGGTTATGTTATAGAGAGATCTTAAGCAATCGGGCGTCACAAGGGTGTCGCACCCAGTAGGTGCGCCGGTGGCATTCGCAGCGCGTTTGGCATGGATGACTCCGGATGCTGGATCTGCCTGACGCCGTTTGTAACTCGGAACCTCATCCAATCTAAGATCAGGCTGGATCGTAGGCGTGATGAAATCGACGACATCTGAAATGCTGCGCGGAAGATAGTACGAGTCTGACACTACAAGCCGCGAGTCAACGCTGATACTTGTACAAGACTGAGGAAATTGCTTACCGATATGTTCGCCTCCATTGTCCCTCTTGTAGACATGGTACCTGGTACCCAGAATACGCTCGACCTCGCCAGCAGTCGCTCCCTTCACCTCGACCCACGCCTGATTGGGGCTGCGGCGGATGCGCGCAGGCTCAACCCCCGAGGCCTGAAGCCACCCACGGACCGCATTGGCGGAAGATTCGGGCGGCGCAAACGTGCGCGCCACCTTCTCGGCTGACCAGTGCTTGCCGTAAGAAGGCGACTGGGGGTCGGAGACTTCGAGGAGAAGATCCGAAAGACGATCGAGGTTCCGCTGCTTGAGAGCGATGCGCAGGGGCAGAGGGGTGTCTGGTTCGAGACGACGCGTCAGTAGCCAGTTGGGATGGCTGTATCGCTTCTCGTGAACGACGAGCTGGGACCTGGTGGTATGTTCGACGGGGTTCGCACCGCCCAATGGGGCGAGGAAGGCCCCAAGTAGGATTAAGAATTGAGAACGCATTCAAGAATTGGTTTGTGAGCTTTGCATGGCGCATTGCTGGTCTTTATAGGCCGCAAGGAACAGTGAAAGCACTTGGACATGACTGCGAGTTTGGACTGCGCCTGTCCTCAAGCTGCGCATGCTTGGCAGGTCAATGCGATGGCCCGAGCCTCCGATAGAATTCTGGGAGGAGTTTTTCAGGGGATTGTAGATCACGAGAGAGGGTGAAACGCGAAGTCGTTCCGCAGCGTTGGGAGAGTCGGATAGCGTGCGATGCCCGAGACGTACTCTCTAAAATTACCTCCGCTCGGGCATTCAAAACATGATTATATTCTGTAATCTACAGCGTCGCGCGCGCAGACGGAGCAGACCAATGTAACTACCGACTATGACTTTGAACTAAGTAACTGACTACGGTATAGCGAACATACGAAGAACTAAGCGGATGAAGAGGTCCAGTGTCCAGGCAGGTAAGAGGAAACAAAACTTGAAACGAAATGAGCCAAGTTCTAATAAACGAGTTCTAGCCTGGGGGAGTAAACAGGAGCATTACAGAGACTCACCACCGACGACGACACACTCCCCAAGAAACGAATGAACGAATGATTTTTTTCAACGACCAGCCAACCAGCGCCTCAGCCCGCCCAGGCCGAGACCATTCAAGAGGGGGTTGACTAGCCCATTGATGCCATCGCCGAGCCCAGTGACGGTCCCATCGACCTGGAGAACATTGCCCAGCCCGATTGCACTCAGCAACTGTTCCGCATTAAGAATGATCGACGACGGAGCGCCGCCAACTGGCCCGCTCCCACTCCCCGGGCCTGCACTACCGCCATTCCCGACGCCCGGATGGTCCTGGCACCACACGTGCATCGCAAGGAGCGTATTGAGCAGCTCATCGACGTCGTGCACGAGCACGGCGATTGCCGCGATTTCAGCCCGCGTTCATCGCCACCAACTCAACGGAGCCCACACGCACACAAAACTAAAACCATGGCCGACCAACTCGTATGTCGCTGTTCTAGCTATGCTATGATATCCTCTATCCTGAACTAACAACTGACTTTTACTTCTTTTCTGTTCCACAGTCTGAAGGTACGATCCTATCTTGGGGAACATGACTGACGACTGACGACTCCACGCTGTGATTGTTTCGTGTGCAGAGCAAATCTCCGGTGCGTCCGCGGTCTTATAGTTGGGATGAGGAGAGGATCACGTCTAATTCACGTATATCTGGACAGAGTTCAAGGAGGCGTTTTCCTTGTTTGACAAGGGTAAGTCTCATCCCACCACAGGCCCCTCTCAGTCTACTCCTCCATCAAGCCATCTCATCCATTCTTCTTTGCTTACACGTACGTCCCCTCTAGACGGCGATGGCACGATCACCACCAAGGAGCTCGGCACCGTCATGCGGTCGCTCGGGCAGAACCCGACTGAGGCGGAGCTGCAGGACATGATCAACGAGGTGGACGCGGACGGGAACGGCACGATCGACTTCCCCGAGTTTCTGACGATGATGGCGCGCAAGATGCGCGACACGGACAGCGAGGAGGAGATCAAGGAGGCGTTCAAGGTGTTCGATAAGGACGGCAACGGCTATATCAGTGCGGCGGAGCTCCGGCACGTCATGACGAACCTTGGTGCGTCATTCATTTGTAGTTCAGAGGTTTGATTGGGGCTTGGGAATTTGGTGTTTGGTGTGGATAGACGGGGGAGAGGACAATGGATGCTGATTCGCTGTGTTGTGCAGGTGAGAAGCTCTCCGATAACGAGGTCGATGAGATGATCCGGGAAGCAGACGTCGATGGCGATGGGCAGATCAACTACGACGGTAAGTTTACGTCCTCCTTCTGTTCTACACCCCACTGACCACTGGCTCTCCTTCCCCGCAGAGTTTGTCAAGGTACACCACATATACTGCCTCCGTTGCCAACGCGTGTCCACCCTAAATTTGCCTTCTTCCTTTCCCCACAGATGATGCTGTCCAAGTAACCGCCTCCTCGATCGACTCCGATGGTGCATTGAAGCTGTTCGCGCGTAATATGTATCAGGAACGGTGGACTGTTTAAATAAATAACTCTGGTAGTCTTGTGTAACTTTATATCCTCCCCATGTATGTTACGCCTCCCCTGTGAATGGCTCCTAAGTCTAGACTGATCACATCAGATCGCTTGCGCCCTTGCCGCGCGTCCCGTACCACCCAAGGCTGTGCTTGCAAAAATTGGTGCACAGCTGTCAGCTACCGCGCTCTATCACATACATCATCGTACAATGCTGCAAAAGACGCCCACCCGCGACGCTGTGCAAAAAACGCGAGCGGACCGCGAGGTAAGGCTAACAGACACGGCTTGAAAGCACTCAACATCAATGATATAAATAATCCGCAGCCCTTGTCAAAGTTTCTGTCTTGTTCCTTCCTCCACTACCGTTCTTCAGCTTCATCAATCGCGACAGCTGTTTCACTCTCCTCCATTGGACACGCTTGCACGCCTGCTCAACCCCAGCAATACAGACTACGATGGCCCAACAGATGGTGTGTCCTCGTCCTCCACCTCTTGTCCACAGTCCATCATCAACTCATTGACGTCATTATTTCGCTTTGTCGCCGTAGACCCCAGGTTCGTGGTACCCCTTCACCTACCAGAATGAACGAACGTAGCGGGCGTCGATCGTCCGCGATCTCCTGACAACCACTCTCGACTTTGTGTTGTTTTACTTACAGAGCAGATCGAAGGTACGCACGCTCGACTAAGCGATAGAGACGGAACAAACGGGCGCTCATCGTCATTTTGTATTCACATCAGAGTTCAGGGAGGCGTTTGCGCTGTTCGATAAAGGTGCGTCGCACCCTTCACCGGTCTATTATACTTACTTATCATCGTGACTCCATGTGTACCAGATAACGATGGCACGATCACGCACGAGGAGCTAGGCACGATTATGCGCAAGCTGGGGCAGAATCCGTCCGACTCTGAGCTGCGCGACATGATCCGCGAGGTCGACACGGACCACAACGGGACGATTGACTTTGACGAGTTCCTCACGATGATGGCAAAGACGATACAGGGTGTCGACGATGACGAGGAGATGGAGCTCGCGTTCAGGGTCTTCGATAAGGACGGGAGCGGGTCGATCAGTACGGATGAGTTGAGGCTTGTCATGCAGAGCTTGAGTGCGTTGCGCCCGAGATTCACTTTGTGCCGCAGGAGGGCGCAGTGCTGATGTACTATCTGATTTGCGTGCACGTAGATGTTTACCTGACGGACCGCGAGCTCGAGGCCATGATGCAGGAGGCAGATCAGAATGGCGATGGAGAGATCAGCTTGTCCGGTGCGTTCTTCCATCCTCCCCCCTCTACTTGTCTAACATACACCGCGCCTCCCCCCTATCCTCAGAGTTCAAAAAGGTACGCATGCGGCCAGCCCAGCTGCCGATGCGATACTTGATACTGACCTCGACCAACAGATGATGAACGCATGAACGAAGATAAAGACGAATATACCCCCACCCTGTCGACGTGTCAAATCTTCCTGGAAAGCTCATATCCTGCTATCAGTAGTATAGTCCTATTTGCATATGCATCTCCGCCTATCTCAACCTCTCTGTTTCATTCAATTCACAAATGCTATCCAGCTTTTCGTTAACTTGCCCTTGTGTTCAATGCGACACGATGACATCATCTCCAATAATAGACACCTATAAAGTGCCATTGAAGCCCCGCTTTGCCATTCCCCCGGCTCACCACCACCACCACCATTGCCGCCGCACATCGTATCCATATCTCTATACCTCGCGCGCTGTAACCGCCGTCTATGTCATTCTTCAGCAAGCTCAAGGCCAAAGCGTCCCGCAAGAGCGGCTCGCGCGAAAAGGGGCAGCAGGCTCAGTCCACCACCGACGCTCCTCCCACTCAAACTTTCCCAAGTCAGGCGACCCAGTCTGCGGAGCCCCAGGAGCAGCAGTTCACGACTCAGCCACACCCTGCCGTACGTGTCTCTGCCATACATCTCACCAATTGTGCACAGTACATGTGATGTGGACTTCGAATGAGTCTGGACTGATTATCATGCCTGGATAGAAAACGAACGATCCAGCCGATCTGCAGCGCCAGCAGCCAGGCGGCGGGCTTGCGACAAGCGATCCCATGGCGGCGCATCATGCGCGTGATCCGTACGTCCCAAGCCAGGAGATCCAGTCCAATCTCGAGCAGCCTTTGGTGCGTCGGGGTCCTTTCTCTCGCTATCATCTATCATTCACAGTCCATCGAACTTTATAGGGCCGAGATGAGCTGCGCGCACGCGCAGCAGAGCTGAACGCCCCTGGACCCCATGAGCAAAAATGAATAATCGATCCGAATCACCTGTTTGGTCGGACCTGATTTTCTTTCTTTTTCTGTATCCTTTGTGTGTTTTCTCAAGCCATTGAAACTGAAAATGAAATATTGTATCAGTACTATACGGTGACTTTTCGCTTCTACTTGCCACTTTCGGACTTTCTATGTGTGTACACTGTACTGTGTGTTGACTACTATTGATCTTGCCCCCCCCCCAAATTATACTGAATAGCGTTAGCACATATCTCTATGTATTGCTCTTGTGTGGCGGATACAGATGTCTGTATACGTTGACTTCACCGTTCAGGTGCCACAGTCCCAGGTTTGAAAGAGTGAGTGGAAATGTCAAAGAAGTAGATTAAAAATGCACAAGATGTACAAACTCCAGATGTATTTGAGCTGGTGGCCAATGCATTAAGAGATAATCAATCAAATTGGCGGGTCGAAACAAGTGAATCGGACTGTCACTCATGGCAACGACCCATAATGCGCCGAGTGAGGTGAGAAACGCCACAAGGTTCGGCCATGTGCATGAGGCAAAGAGTCAGTACTAGTTAAAAGGAAAACAAGTCTTTGCATTAAGAGAGAATCGAACTCCCGGCGGGTCGAGATAAATACCTCTCATGGCAACGACCCAGGTTACCACTACCCCATTAATGCGCGTTAAAATATCGAGACACAGTGTCATGAGTGTCATGTAATTGCGCCTCAGTGCCTAGAATGTCTAGTTTTCAGGAATTTGGCAATTGTTACAGTGGGTTGATCGGTTGTGCCCGCGAGCATGTTAGGACACATTATATAGCGTCTTTGCACTGGCAGTGAAGGGGGAAGAAGATAACGATTCTAGGCTGGATAGACTTGGGATGGACCTACGATCCCGCAAAGATATAGGCTTTGATCTCGCGCGTATATGGCGTAACGGTCTGGTGCTTAGAGTCTAGGATTTTCTTGATTATCAAAAGCTGGAGAATATATATTATTCGCGACAAGGTTGACAGAAGAAAAAGATGCATCCGGCTAGAAGGACCCAGTTACGCATGTTGGCAGGGTTTTGTGACCATCTGAAGGCTGTCGATCATGAGGTCCACAAGTTCCAGGGGTGAATATCGCGGTACAAGCATTGACACAAATCGTCTGACGTATGATGATTTCGTTGATTTTCGTCTTTCCTCGAAAGGGGGAAAGATGCTGAATTTTTTGGAGGTGACTTGTCCATTCACCCAGCGCCTGACTTCAACAGGAAGATGTGTATTAGAGCGCGTATAAGTGAGGAATTTTTGAGCCTAAATCTCCCACTCTTGAAACGACTAGAGAGAGACTGAAGAATAGTTTCAACTTTTCAAAAATTTCAAGTTTGACAATGGTCGTGGTTGATGTGATGGTGGATTGATGGATGTCAGATCATCATGATGGACTCGATCCTTGTCTGACGAGGATCATAAATTCCCACGCCACACCTCTAGCATCCAACCTCCCGGCAATACTTCCTCAAGCTCGACACTTTTGCCTTTTCTCTTGGCCTCTGAGCCCTATCCCTTCCTTTCATATCTTAAACTTCTGTAAATGCTGCTATGCCCTCGGTGAATGGTCACAAACACACAGGTTCCGTGACCCAGAACCACAAAGCTCAACTTGCTAATGCCTATAATGAACTGGGGAAGGAGCTCTCGTCGACGAAAATCAGAGTCGTCGGAAACTATACTCTTGGGAAGGTTATTGGGGAAGGTGAGCTCTCAGCAGCAGCTTGTACCAATAACGAGTTTTCATCGCTTGACCATGAACTCAGGAGCCTATGGAAAAGTTCGAATGGGTACACATCGTCTGACTTCGACTCGAGTCGCCATCAAGCAGATTCCGAAGGCCATGTCTGCTTCGCTGACTCGCGAGATACATCATCACCGCCAGCTGCATCATCCACACGTCACGCAGATGTACGAGGTCATCGCAACCGAATCGTCAATCTGGATAGTCACTGAATTGTGCTGCGGCGGAGAGCTATTCGACTACTTGGCAGAGAAGGGAAGACTGGCGGAGGAAGAGGCGAAGATTATCTTCGGCCAGCTTTGTCTGGCCGTTGCGTACCTGCACGAGAACGGAATCGTTCATCGAGACCTGAAGCTCGAGAACGTCCTCCTGGATGAGCGGTGTCGCGTCAAGCTCGGGGACTTTGGATTCACGCGGGAATTTGAACGTGGCAGCTTCATGGAAACGTTCTGTGGTACCACGGGCTACGCGTCACCTGAGATGCTGCAGGGAAAGAAATATCAGGGGCCAGGTATGTGTGAACCCCCGCTCTCTTGAAAGCCTCTCACAAGTGTGACAGAGGTCGACGTCTGGTCCCTCGGTATCATCATGTACTGCCTTCTCACCGGGACGCTCCCGTTTGATGACGACGACGAAGATGTGATGCGTCAGTTAATCATTCAGGGAGATTTTGAAGACCCGGACTGGCTCTCCATTGGTACTATCTTTTATATCGCTCGTCAAAGGCTGCTAATCTTGGAGCACAGAATCTCGAGATCTGATCAAGAACGTCCTCCAGAAGGATGTTGCCAGGCGCCTCACAATACCCCAAATATTAGCACACCCCTGGTTTACCGCTCGAGATCTTTCATACGATGCAGAAGAGTCCTCGCACCAACAACCAACCCAAACCACTTCTAACCACGACACTGGCGTGCCTGATTCCCTACGTTCCTCGGAGAGTTCGATCTCGGACTCGCCTTTCGTCTCCTCTGAGACCCATACATCTGCGCCTACGACGCCTGACGAGAACCCAAATGACCCTTTCGACATGCCTGGCCTCCACCGCAATCCCAGTCAAACTACCATCCGGAAATCCTCCTCTGAAATAGAGTCCTTGTATTCAAAAATGTCTCGTACCGGCGTTAAGCCTGAAACAGTGCAAGAAGAGGATATCCCAGGTCCATTACCACCGCCCCCTCGACAAAGCTCTACAAGTTCGTTCAAAGCGCCCCCCGTACTTCCCACCCGCACACCCGCACGCACAAAGCGTCGCTCGGTATCATCAACCCTGTCTGATCCCGCCTCACCGACGACTGAAAAAACTCCGACATCTCTCCCTCCCCCTACCAGTCGCGATCTCGATTTTGCGTCTTTGCTCTCCACTCCGAAGCCCATCATCTTTTCCACCCCCGTCGAGCGGGAGCTCCTAAATACCCTCAGTATGCTCGGTTTTGACACTGCGCAGATAGTGCATTCAGTTCTATCGGATGCATGTGATGCATCAGGGGCCGTGTGGTGGATGCTGAAGAAGAAGGCGGAGAGACGTCACATTGAGGAGGGGACCGATCCATTGACTTCCTCGTTGCCGGATATTCCGGATTCTCCCATCAAGCCTTTGATACCTATTGAAGTCAAACCTTGCAAGAATCGAAAGGTTTCTATCGGCGTTCAGACGGACAATGGCACGAACTTGAGCCTCGCCAGGTCTGCACCGCAGCTCGCCTTCGTGCCCCCGACGCCAACCTTCCAGCGTTCTACTACTCCACCCCGGCCATCCACGCCTACGAAGTTGGTTCTCCTGTCGCCTTCCGATACGTCATCCAAATCTCATCCGTCAACTCCTGCATCGAGCTTGCGAGATAAAGAAACGAAGGGTCGCAAAGCGAGGTCGGGAAGCGTCAGTATCATGCAACGGGCAACGACTGCTTTGGAGGCCGCCGGATTGGTCAGGAAGAAGTCTTCAGAAGCTGTACGCGAAGAAAAGGAAAAGGAAAGGGAGCGCGAGAAGTCGAAGGACATGGACAGGAGGATTGCGAGTGGGGAGGAACCGAGGAGCTCACATGGGAGTGGCTCATCCAAGCTGACCAAATCACCACCATTGAAACCATCAAAGGACCATCCCTCTACACCGCCACCCTCGGAGTCCCGTCATTCTCACCCCCAGATAGGCTCACCTTGGATCCTTACGGATGCGGGTGAGACTTCCTCGCACCAACATCACCACGTTGGTGGGGGACTCCCACCTACGCCCACCAACACCCCGGGTGATGAATTCCCCCAATCCATATCGACGCCAAACTTCTCTGAAACAACGGCAAAGCCCGCGGGCAGGGCACCCCATCGCAATCGCGCTAATATCCTGACTGCGTTTAGGCTTTGGTTTAACGAAGACAAGAAAGGAAAACGCAAAGATTCGACTGCGAGTGCCAATCCACATATGACGTACAGCCGGCCACTCACTGCCCCCTCGCAACCATATACTCCGGGCACTGCGAAACGCAGAGGCTCGTCTGGTAGCAGATTCGGCTCCCGAGGCCATCGGCCCCGACCTTCCGCCTCTTCAAGGCGCTCCAGCAGCGTCAATTCGCGCCGCTCATCTGGCACATCTGTTCAGATGATGGTGATAGACTCTCCGCAGGTGCCTACGAGGCGATCCTTCGGTAGCCACACACCAAACTCCGAGCGAGGCGAATGCTCGTCTCGCCCATCGTCCATCCGGAGCTTCTCTATGCAGCGCCACCGTAAATCGCCATCGCAAAGCTCGGCTGGTTCTATCCATCTCCGTACTGCATCTCCGATGCAGAAATATCATCGCCGAATAGGCTCAGGTTCATCAACGACTCGCGTGGTCCGGCAAACCACAGCACGCCCCCCGCATATGCGCTCAAACTCCGCCACGTCCTCCTTGCACTCACCAACCTCCTCACGCCCGGCATCATTCTACGAGTTTTCAGATAGTGAAGGCCCCCGTACCACCTCACCGTACAAGTCCCGGTCGCGCCGCTCCGCGGACGAGCCTCGTCGGTCCTCCAATGCCATCAATACCACCTTTATCGCACAAAAGCGTACCGGCCCCTTCATGAGTCCAGTCTCACACGCCCATGTGCCCGGGCATGGATATTCTGCCTCTTTCGGTCGCTCAAGTTGGAAGAAGGCGTGGGGGCTCGAGCCGCCAGGCTGGCAGTCACGCACTGCGCACCTCCCGATCGAGATCCTCGTCATCTCGCCTGCGAATGACCCTGCATCGATCCGTGACGTGTTTTCCGGGCGCCAGTCACTCAGCCTCGGCGATGAAAGCGACTGGGTGGATGAGGATGACGATATCCAACCTTTTGCGGGTGGCTTGGGACAGATGGGCGTAGGAACGTCTGCCGTCGGGGGCATGGCGGGGACGCATGTGGAACCAGTGACAATAGCACCTGCGCCAAGGGGACATCGCTCGACGAAGCGTGCGAGCAGTCATTCGCATAATCACAGTCACGGCACCCATCGTGGCTCTGTGTCGTCAGGCAGCGGGTCTTCAGGCTCTGGGAAGCCGAAGGCAGGGCATTCACCTGCGGAGAGGATGTCACCCGTTCCGGCGGAGACGTACGAGGCGGAGTCGAGGGGTGGCACTGGGAGGAGGCAACTCCCAGCAAGTCGGTCTGGGCCGGCGTTCCGCCACCCGATCCAAGAGGAGGACGAAGGGGAGGAAGAATGATATGGACATGACGTTACTCACTTGTAACCGGGACAATGCCTTTCTTTTCGTGCTCGCTAACGGGTTCTTTTAGTCCACAAACCTTCCTTTTCAATTATAAACTTCTGTTCTACCTATATTTATAGCTTTAGGCCTCTGTACAACATGTCCTGGCTACTGGATATCACCTCTTCTCGATAGATACCCCTCTCACTCTATATGATGCGCAGGTACATGTCCTCCATCCTTAGTCTCGTTGTTTCTCACGTACGGACATGATGCATTTTTCAGGAACTAGTGCGGTAGTCTGCCTAGCCTTTTAGAATGCGAGCAAGGTGGCGCGATGAGTTTCTGCGTTCCCGACCGCGTTGCCTATGGTTTCGCTCATCCATCACTCGCACCGAGCCTCGGAATACAGGCACTGTCGTTATGTGTTGCCAAGCTTAAAGGAGTCGGGCCACAAATTTACCCGTGATTGATACATATATATGCACGACAGGGTTTTTCGGGACTACTCGAAAGGCTTATCTTCTACCCCGCGTACTATGATGAGTTGACAAGTAATCCGATAGTTGAGTTGAAATGGAACCCGGGTTCGTTGACTTGTTGCGATAAGATATGCTTGATTAGGCCTGCGAAGAGTTATCTGGCGTTGGTGTACACCACTTTGAGCGAATACAAAAGTGGCAAATGAGTGGCGCAACGTGTAATACGCCTTTTCTTACGGTAGCAGTATCTCACCGAGATATAGTTTGGGCTGAAACCCGTGTTCGTGCTGTGCATATGAACGCAACGAGCCGAGTGACGTTTAACTCTGGTTCAGCGTCAAGTCAAGCGGGCCAGTGGATCAGATTAGATCCCACGTGACCGCAAATGAAATAGAAATGGGATCGGGAAAAATCTGTGGGCCCCGTTCGTGATTCCTTCTTGCCTGAACCATGGCGGCGACAGACGTTCTGAAAGTGTCCATCCTGGGCAAGGAGTCTATCCACTGCGGGTTTCATCTGCTCCCCTACATTGCACAAACTGTGCTGACGACTCTACCATCGTCGACGTATGTGCTTGTTACCGACACCAATATCGCCAACTTCCACCTCAATGCATTCGAGGAGTCTTTTGAATCTGCCTTGGAAAATCTGCCCGCAGGAAGCGCGTCCAAACCAAGGTTCTTGACCCTCGTTATTCCGCCAGGAGAGACGTCGAAGAGTCGTGAAGGCAAGGCGAGCGTTGAGGACTTCCTCTTGCTTAATAGATGCACGAGGGACACTGTAATTCTCGCCCTTGGTGGAGGCGTCATTGGAGACCTCATTGGATTCGTTGCGGCCACCTTGTGAGTGCGAAATATACTGGATCTTTACTCATGACTCATTCATTGCAGCATGCGCGGCGTCCGTTTCGTGCAAATCCCTACGACCCTCCTGGCCATGGTAGATTCGAGTGTTGGCGGAAAGACCGCCATCGATACTCCACTAGGGAAGAACCTTATTGGCGCGTTCTGGCAGCCGGAATACATCTTCATCGATGCCGCCTTCCTCGAGACACTCCCCTCACGCGAATTCTCCAACGGAATGGCTGAGGTCGTAAAGGTCTGTGCTACACGTAAATTCTGCGGAATTCAACATTTCCACTAACTCGACTTTCGCCCAGACCGCAGCGATCTGGAATGAAGCCGAATTCGGCTCTCTGGAATCCAGTTCGGCCGAAATATTTGCTGCGATACAGACGCCCTCCGCGAACCACGCCGGTCGAACCAAAGACACTCGATCCAAGGCACAGGAACTTCTCCTCTCAGTCATTGTCGGGTCTATCTCGGTGAAGGCCCACATCGTCACCATCGACGAGCGCGAAACTGGCCTCCGCAACCTTGTCAACTTCGGGCACACCATTGGTCATGCGATTGAAGCTGTCTTGACACCTACTATACTCCATGGCGAGTGCGTTAGTGTGGGCATGATACTCGAAGCCGAGGTATCAAGGCAGTTGGGTATTCTTGGACAAGTCGCGATTGGCCGCCTTTCCAGAACGCTAAAGGCGTACAATCTGCCCATCACCTTGTCCGACCCCCGCATTGCCAGCCTACCAGCAGCGAAATTGCTCACTGTCGATCGCCTTCTCGACATCATGAAAGTTGACAAGAAGAACAGTGGTGCGGAGAAAAAGATCGTCATCCTCTCCAGAATCGGAGCTACATACGAGCAGAAGGCCACCGTCGTTAAAGACTCCATCATCGCAAAGACCTTATCAGAAGCAGCCAAGGTCGTTCCGGGTGTCCCCAAGCACAACCCAGTGCAAATGTCCACACCAGGATCGAAGAGTATCTCGAACCGTGCTCTTGTTTTGGCTGCCCTCGGTAGCGGAACTTGTAGGCTTCGGAACCTCTTGCACTCTGACGACACTCAGGTCATGATGGCCGCCCTCCTTGAGCTCAAGGTGAGCCCTTTTTTTTCTTTTCTTGCAACCTTGCTAACAACAGCCATAGGGTGCTAGTTTCGAATGGGAAGACGAAGGCGAGACCCTCGTCGTGAAGGGAGGCGATGGCTCCCTCGCTGTGCCGTTGAAAGGCAAGGAGATCTACCTCGGGAACGCTGGCACAGCCGCTCGTTTTTTGACTACAGTCTGCACGCTCGTCCAATCCTCACCCTCTGACGATGCGCCCACCACTATCATCACCGGAAATGCCCGAATGAAGCAACGTCCTATTGGGCCCCTAGTGACCGCTCTACAAGCCAACGGAAGTGCCATCGATTTTCTCGAATCCGAGGGCTGCCTCCCTCTTTCCATCGCTCCTAATGGTCTCCGCGGGGGAACTATCCAGCTTGCAGCCAGCGTATCCAGTCAATACGTGTCCTCCATACTTCTATGCGCGCCTTACGCCGCCGAGCCCATCACGCTCGAACTCATCGGCGGTCAGGTCATTTCTCAGCCCTACATCGACATGACCATCGCTATGATGCGCGAGTTCGGTATCAACGCCACTCGGCGCGTGGATCCCGCCACCGGCGCCAAGCTCGACGTTTACGATATTCCCAAGGGCACCTACGTCAATCCTGGCGTGTACAACATCGAGTCCGATGCCAGCAGCGCGACGTATCCCCTCGCCATCGCGGCGATCACTGGCACGACATGCACTATCGAGAATATCGGATCGGCATCCCTTCAGGGAGATGCAAGGTTCGCCATTGAGGTATTGGAGCGTATGGGGTGCAATGTGACCCAAACTGCATCCTCGACGACAGTGCGCGGCCCGCCTGTGGGACAACTCAAGGCCCTTGAGGAGGTTGACATGGAGGTCATGACTGACGCTTTCTTGACGGCGACCGCTTTGGCTGCAGTTGCAAATGGAAAGACCAGGATTTTGGGCATCGCAAACCAGAGGGTCAAGGAGTGCAATCGTATCCGCGCTATGATAGATCAACTCGGTATGATGGAATCAGATTGGCCCTTGCTGTGTGCTGACTTCGTCATTTAGCAAAATTCGGAGTGGAGACCTTTGAGCTTGACGATGGGTTGGAGATTATTGGAAAGCCCGTCCAAGACTTAAAACGGGGCGTCAGGGTACACTGCTACGACGACCATCGGGTTGCAATGGCGTTCAGCGTGTTGGGTACAGTGGTCGAGGACACGACACTCGAGGAGAAGAGATGCGTAGAGAAGACCTGGCCTAACTGGTGGGACGATCTTGAAAACAAGGTTAGTTTTCTCTTTTTTTCCTCTTCGCACTCTGACGTTAGTCATGCCGTGACAGATTGGCCTGAAAGTCGAAGGCGTTGACTTGTCCGCCATCGCTCCCAAGGCATCGGCCAGCGGCACCAAGAAGTCGCTCGACGCGTCCGCGTCTGTCATCGTCATTGGCATGCGAGGGTCTGGCAAGACTCATGTCGGAAAGGCTGCCGCTTCTTCTCTTTCCTGGACGTTCCTTGATGCGGACGCCTTCTTCGAGGAGAGACACCAAAAGGGTGTCCGTGCATTCGTTTATGAGAAAGGATGGGCAGAATTCCGCGCCGCAGAAACTGCCATTCTCGAGGAGCTGCTCAGGGAAAAGGCGACGAACCACGTCCTTAGCCTTGGAGGTGGTGTTGTAGAGACACCCGAAGCAAGAGCACTACTTAAGGATTACGCAACGAAGCGCGGCCCAGTCGTCCACCTCTCCCGCTCCCTCGACGACGTTGTCAGGTACCTCAACGCAGAAACTGCCCGCCCTGCGTATGAAGAGCCCATTGAGGACGTCTTCCGTCGCCGTGTGCCCTGGTTCGCCGAGTGTTCTAGCCACAATCTCGTGAATCATTTTGGACCCAATTCCAATGCATCGGAGAAGAGTTCCCGCGACGAGATCGCACGATTCTTCAAGCATATCACTGGACAACAGCCCAACCTGGCCCCGAACGTAGCAGCTGGGCGTCGCTCGTACTTCCTTTCTCTGACATACCCCGACGTCGCGCAGGCATTTTCCCAGATCGACGAGCTCTCAGAAGGCGCTGATGCGCTGGAACTCCGCGTGGACCTGCTTCGCTTATTGAAGGACTATGAACAGGCTGGGCCCGTCATTCCGTCTCCAAGCTTCGTATCTGACCAAGTCGCCGCCCTGCGCACCGTGACATCGCTCCCCATCGTTTTCACTGTAAGGACGGTTTCGCAAGGTGGGGCCTTCCCTGACGATGCAGCCGACGAGGCATTCGAACTCTTGGACCTTGCTCTTCGTCTTGGCGTCGAGTACGTCGACGTAGAGATCACCCTTCCTGAGAAGCACATCCACGAGTTAGTTTCGCGCAAGGGCTTCTCGCAGATCGTCGCGTCCTGGCACGACTGGAGCGGCAAGTTGAAGTGGAACGGAGCCCTTGTGAAGGAGAAGTATGAATTGGCAAGCCAGTTCGGCGACGTCATCAAGATTGTCGGAAAGGCCACCACCATCCAGGATAACTTCCTCCTGTACGACTTCGTCTCTAAAGCGAGTGGCCTTCCGCAGGCTAAGCCCATCATTGCCATAAACATGGGCATTGAGGGCCAAATCTCTCGCATCCTCAACTCGACCTTCAGCCCCATCACCCACCCCTTGCTCCCCGTCAAGGCTGCTCCCGGCCAACTTTCGTTCAAGCAAATACAGGAAGCACTCCACCTTCTCGGACTCCAGCCTTCTCAGAAGTTCTACCTCTTTGGTACCCCCATCGCGCATTCAATGTCCCCGACCCTCCACAATACCGGGTTTGAAGTCCTTGGTCTCCCCCACAAGTACGAACTACTGGAGACGCCGGAGGTCGGCGAAGGGATCAAAGCCGCAATCGCCGCACCTGACTTCGGTGGCGCCTCCGTCACGATTCCCTACAAGCTCGACATCATACCCCTCCTCGACCAGCTCTCCCCGGCAGCAGAGGCTATTGGTGCCGTGAATACCATCATTCCCCAATCCACGTCCTCTGGCGGAAAAACCCGGAAGCTGTACGGCGACAACAGTGACTGGCTTGGGATCCGCGACAGCATTACTGAGCATGTTTCTGCGGTCGACACAGCCCTCGTCATTGGTGCCGGTGGTACCTCCCGCGCAGCCATTTACGCCTTGCAGGCCCTCGGTGCGAGGACGATCTACCTACAAAATCGCACGGCCAGCAAGGCGCACGAGCTCGCCAGTGCCTTCCCCAACGCGCGCATCCAGGTTCTGGAAGCCGTCGAACAGTGGCCGGAGGGTGTCGCCCCACCGTCCGTCATTGTGTCGACGGTTCCTGCAGCAGCAGAGACCGCTGCGACCGGGAACGAAATCTTTCCCTTGTCGAGCAAGCTTTTTGAGTACTACGGTGGACCGGCGGTCGTCATTGACATGGCCTACAAGCCCGCCGAAACGCCATTGCTGAAGCTCGCGCAGCAGGCCGGCGAGCATTGGAAGACGGTGCCTGGGCTCGAGGTCCTATTGAAGCAGGGCTATGTCCAATTTGAGAAATGGACGGGGAGGAAGTCACCACAGCATGCGGTCGCGCCGCGCGTCAGGAGCAAGTACAATGGTGAATCCTAGATGGAAGTAGATGTGAAATGAGAGAATGAATTGAAATTGAAGTGTACCCTTTTGCATGCTGTAAACACTTATTAGAATAGATGATGACTAGTGCGCTCTAGGCTGGTGACCAACCGCTTCGAACTCCGCTACGCTCTGTGCGAAGCGGCTGGTAGAATTTAGAAACGGACACGATTTGGGAGGTTCGTATCTACAACTACATATTCTATAGTATCCATGTCTAATGAAACATCACCTGCATCATCCCATGTTAACGTTGGCTCGATCATGTCAGAATCAATCTCGTCAAGTATCTCTGTGAGCTCTAGTGCACCTATGACCCCTTCGCCGCCATCCTCTGGAGCTTCGGTGCTACCAATGACCGTGCGCAGGTTCGCAAGGTGGCAGTGACAGGCCCTGATGTTCTATCACCGAGGGAGTGCTGGCTGCGATGGGTTGAATAGTACTACTAGTAGCGACGGCCTGCTTTCTTCTTCGGCGCTGGAGACGAATAAAACATTCATTGTACTCTGTCAAGGGACTCTTTGGGCTGTCCATAAGTTGATGCAACCCTGTGGAAATGATGTCTTTGGCGACGGATTATCTTTGTCAAGGATGCGGCCGTCCGTGGTGGCGTACACTGAATGATCCCGGAGGCTAGCCATGAGGCTTTGGTAAGGTCAGGAGCGTGGCGTTTGCCCTGGTCATCACCCAGGGTGTTGTTGAGGTCGTTAGCAAGGTCTCGAAGGATTTGCACGCAAGGCGCAACAAGCTCAAGCCAATCCCATGACGTGTTTTTTGCACCGTAGTAATTCTATCAATATAATAAGACACTGGCTGGCAAAGTGTGAGTCGAACTCGACCTCTATCGCGCCGTCGACTCCCTCAGTCCGTCCCACTGCACATTTACACCACCTACATCGAGCGCCAATCCCTACATGAGCTACGTCAATAATCCGTGGCAGTACTACACTACGCCCAATCTCCATACTATAGTAATAGAACTACCTACCCCACTCCAAGTCCACACCTTGAAACTTTCGCCCACAATCCACATCCCAAACACCAACATATTCCTCTTACTTACCGTCGTCATATCCATTTTCGAACTCTTCCCCAAACTCATAGTAGACAAAAATATATTTCTTTCACCTATTCTATCATGATGTAAACAAATTGGAGCATAGAACTTTGTTTTACGACGTGAGGAACAACTGAGGAAGTGTAAGGAAGTGTGAGGAAGTCGAAATCAGTTGAATTTTTTCCAAGTCCCGCGTCACGCTTGGGGGATCCTCCCAAAAGTGCGCCGTTTCTCCCAGTCCCTAGTGAGTGCCCTTGTTGTGGTGTTGTTGTTGTGGGGGTAGACCAGGGCAAACTCACTGTACGGGGATGGCTCGCGAGAGTGCTTTCCTTCTGGACGACCGTGCCGTGCATTATTCAAATCAACATCGACGCTCCAAGTTCCAACAGCTTTGTTGTATCAGGAGGGGTAGTTTAAACCTCGGGAGGTGACCGAGAGACAGGGCGCTCCCGGGTGGACCACAAGTAAAGAGCGACATGAGGTATATGGGTAATAGCGCACGGATGGGTCCCGAGATGCTGCAGCAGTGGACAAGTGAGAGTGAAAGGCAGCGGGTATCCTAGACTGTATGTAGACGAAAATTCGGAAATAAACACAACAAAAAGACAATAAGTGAACACAGACGAGAGACGAGATGACGACAAGGACTGGCAAGGTTTTTGTACTAGGAAAAAATTACGAGGATTGAATGCGAGAAAAAGAGAGGAAGGCGGAAATTGCATAATCATCATAGGGAAGCTGGGGGATTAAAAGACGACTGCGAGAAGCACCATCAGATTCCACGGTATACATTGACCCAGTCCATTCGTGCGTCTTTGGTTGGTTGGTCGGCCGATTGGTCAAAGGCGGTGTCCAGGCACGGCCCAGAAGATCATCGTCAGGGCGGGGACGAATGCAGCGATGAGGACGCTGACCCAGATAGCGCGACCCAGGAGCAATTTCTTGACATAGGGCTCGCGGATGGTGAGGGTTCGAAAGGGAGTCGTTTCCGACTGGCCGAGAAAGACGAGGAATGGGTCAAGCTCATACTGATGCGACACAAGACACAGAATCGCGAAGGCAAATGGGATGAATAACTGCAAAACGAAACGTTCAAGGGGTCAGTACAAGCAGACAATCGACGGGAAAACACTCACGAAAAATCGCTTGGACTTGGGTGTCACATCCAAGAAGATGAGCGAAAAGCCCGCCGCAAGTCCTATCCAGAGCGTGATGAGGCCCACGATGAGACGCACCAGTGCTGATATCGGCGTGAGATTACCAAACGCCTTTGAGCGAAGAAACCGGGGAAAGGCGTCCTGCTCCATCGCACGGAAACAGTACTCCTTCTGTGCGTGGAAGATGTCTGGTATTTGCGCCATCATGCTTAGCTCCGCCTGCGCGCGGGGCTCTTGCGAGCTGCTGAGGGGGAAGCTGTGGATGCGCAGCGAGGGCGGAAGGTAGATCTCGTGGTTCTCGGGTGAGTTGACGATGTTTCCCGCGGGGGAAAGGTAGCGGTAGAAAATTCGTTCTGCGGAGGCTATAAGGTCCATGCGGGTGATAGCTGCAGAGCGGGGGATGACAGTGGGTGCGCGTGACGCGCGTCGCATGTTGAACAGCGTCGGCGTGCGTCCCGACAGCGAGAAGGGCGTCGTTGAGCGTGGTTGCTCCTTGTCGTACGCATCGTTCGGCGACGCAACACGCGTGCCTGCTGTCCCTGGTCGAGGACTCGTCGAACGACCGCCATAACCACCCTTCTCGTCGTGTGAAGACCCTGCAGCCGCCAGATTTCGCCTGTCCTGGTCGTTTATCATCTCCCCTGTGCTCGCGGTGCTCCTCTTCGTCCCCCCTCCATCTGGATGAAGTCCAACAACAGTGCCGTAGATCGAGCCCCGTCGACGAGCATAGTCCCAGTACTGCGGCCAGTCCTCCTTGATCGTTCGTCCCGACTTGCGCACATCCTTGAAGTACGCACGGCACAGGTTCTCATGCTGCTGCACATCTAGCCAAAAATCGAGGATATCCTCTGCTCCCTCGCGTTGCAAGAATAGACTGATTATCCGGCAATTATTTTAGCAGTCGCCCCAGCACTGAAATTAAAAACGCACTAGAACATGAACAGGTCAACAGGTGGCCGTGTGCGACGTGAGAGGACCTCAGTGAATGATGGCAGCCTATTCTTGCGGCTATTGGCCCAGTCATCCTGCTGGCGTTTCTCGTCGTCGTCCATGGCGGTGAGCAGGGCTGGACGATGGTCGTCGTCAACGAGAGAGTTCAGCCAAACGTTGATCTTGACTGCGTGGAAACTCGCCAATGGCTGACATAAGCAATTTCGCCTTGTCCGCCTCTCTCAGAGTGACACAGGCCTTCACTATGTCTTTCACCAAGGCTTTCCCACCAGCACTCAGAGAAATTCGGATTCTTTGCTCCCAGTCGGGGCCGGCATCGGCAGGCACTCGGTCAGTGACCTCGGAATTTCAATCAATAAATAATAATTCACTTGTACTTACTGGCTTTTCTTCATCGCCAGGGAGTTCATTCTTTCACGATATGCCACCATTAAACAGCATAACCCGGATCTGCCGGTTCTTATTCGTGAGGCAAGTGGAACACCTGCGAGGGTATTTGCTAGATTCGGTGCGTCACTTGTGCAGGTTGCATGCGTTTATTCGGTGTTGATGGATGTCCACGGAATACAGAACGAGGACTCGAGAAGCACGTCGAGCTAGACAACCTGTCCGCCAAGGACGTGGAATCAAAAGTTGTACAACTACTGGGCTCATAACCCCATAGAAATGGATACTTTTTGTGCGGAGTTCAATGCAGGCTGGAATGACAGTCCCACATCGTCGGATATGGATGCAAGCTCACCTTTTTACACGCAATAGCTACGCAAAATGCAAACCATTTCGAAGCCCAACCCAGAACAACTCCAACTTGCCCTTTCCAGCCCTGGTGGAGGCTCTCGTCAGCGAAGGCAATTTGTACAAATGTATACGTTTTTGCGAGTCAGAAACATTGGACATGGTGGTGTCGATAACATACCGACGGCTTTTACTTGTTACCAGCTCTGCAATCCTCCTCCTGCAACCGCCCGAAGAGCCCGAAGATCTAAAGTACTCCGCAACGTGATACACCGTGCTCACTGCTCTCTGTCGTACACAAGCTTAGACCCCACAGGGAGCACGTCGCAGGCGCGCTACGACTTTACGAAGAGGACGACAAACAAACCTTCCCAAAAGCGTCATTTGGACGGTCACCGGCGGCCAATGTGTGGAGTTGAGCAGCTCGTCAAGCCCCTTGAGCTTCTGTTGCACGCGCCACGTCACAACACGAGGGGGAGGAAATCTCTCTCTATAGATGGAGGGCTTCTTATAGACGAACGCGTTGGCATTTTTGTGGACAGAATTATCAGCGATAGGCACACGAGGTCGAAGACTTCTGGGGAGCCCAGATTGTGGCGCCCACAATGTAACCATATGACATAGTAAGGTGTCTGGGGAAAATTTTCAGTCTATATTCAGTTAAGCTACCACCAAAGAGCCGAAAGCAGCTGCGGTTGAACACGGACGAACGAGCTGTAAGTCAGCGAATCAAGTGAAGCACTGAGACCCCTTCATAGTACTCACCAGGGCAGCATAGGAAAGACAAACATAAGCCTCGAGGCAATTTCTAGACATCTCCTGCAGATGTTGGCAGCTTTTGTCCTGGAGTAAAGTTTTGACACATGATGTGTGCAGATGTGTGCACGATGTGGCCTGTAAGGCAAATGCGAGGCTCAGTGTTGCTTGCGAGAAATTCTGAAATACTTGAAAATTCTTGAGGAGTATTCGTCGACCAAGAACATCTCCGGGAACCTAGATGGTCTTCGTCAACATTATTGAGGGCATGAATGCTGTGCCACTGTGGCGGCGCAGACCATTTTTCCGTGGCCGCGTGACAACTGCGGGTCACGCCGTGGGGAATTGACATGACAGTTCGGCGTCAGCAAGGCAGCCGCTCCTTGTTACTTACCAACGCCCACCCGGTTCCCCTCCCTCAACCTCGTTTGACACGGTGAGCTCAGCAGTTTGGTCGACGTCTAGAGCAGAATCACTCAAGCTCATCTTCCATTGTGCCGTAGACCCCCACGTTTCCATCATGTTCGTTTATGGCTCGTGATTCCAACCAGGCCACCTCACTCACCGTTCACTGCGCAGGTCCGAACCTTACGACCCATATGTGCCCCGTAACGGCTCTTCATCGAACACGGGGGGCTCTAGCCAGGGAAATCCCAAAACGGCGGCTATTCAAGCCCAGATTGACGACACTGTTGGGATTATGAGAGAGAACATCACAAAGGTAGCTGAGCGAGGCGAGAGGCTGGATTCACTACAAGACAAAACGGGTGCGCTTTTCCTCGAGATTTGCTTTCCCTGGATGCTCGCACATGAGCATCTGGTTGCGATGCGAGAATGGGTCACTAACCGTGGAATATAGATAACCTTGCTGTGTCTGCTCAAGGGTTCCGTCGAGGTGCAAACCGAGTCCGCAAGGTTTGTTATGTTTTGACTTAGATATTTGACCTAAGATTGACATCTCTCCTCTCTTGTCATAGAATATGTGGTACGTTCCTCTTGTAATTCGCCCCAGTGACTTCAATGATGTAATGTTTCGCTCTCGCGCCATAGGTGGAAGGACATGAAGGTGCGCAGGACGCTCGGCCTAACCTTTATTTCCCGCTGACTATTCCTACCCTCCAGATGCGCATTATCATTGGCGTTGCGGTCGCCGTGATCATCGTGATCATCGTCGTCTCAATTGTCAAGGCGACAGGACATTAGTGTTCTCCTTACCCCATGCCTTCACCTTACACGTCGCCCCCCACCACACCACTCATACCGTGGCATCCCGTTGTATCTATGCATCATACTACTGTTAATTCTTCGGCCTAGTGTGTACCACATATCGCCACCCATCGCTGCAGGATGCCTGCACAACCCTGTCGGAGTTTCTGGACTTCTCTTATTACCTTCTTTTCTCGCCGTGTACGTGTTGTGTTTACCGTTGAAATGGGGCTATTATCGAAAATGGTCTCCATCGTTGTCACTCGGGCAGACAGTAGGGGTTGTACTTAGGAAGACAACTGAAGAAATAAGACACAAAGAGGATTCGGTCCAGGTCTCACGGCTGCTTGCGCTGTTTGCTCATTCTGACACTCCATTACCCTCAATTCTTGACATAGAACGTTGTCGTCTGATGCAGATGCGCCATGTGGATGTCCTCATGCCTGTTTGCCGAGGTCGTCTGACGGACCTCGTCTCGAAGTCCCCATCAATTTCGGTGATCTGAACCGAAGCTTTCTTGCAAGTTGCACTAGGGACCTCCGCCTGTGATCAACTATTGCCATCCATAGCTCGGCGTTGCCGCAGCTGGGGCGCCACCTATCAGGGACCCCCCCAAATCTGGTCACATAACGACTAGAGTGTGAGGTTGATGACGGCGGGTCTGACCTCGAATCCACGCCAGCCATATGCCCCAAAGTGGACACGATCACTCTCGACGGGCATAACTTCATCAATATGACGTCCAGAAACCGCACCGGGTGGCCAAGCCAACTTTTCCCCTCCCTTAGATCCCTCTCCCTTGTCCGCCTCAAACCCTTGCCTGATCTCGATGCCCAAAACAGGCGCATCTGTCTATACGACTTCCTTGACCTCATAGGAGCCGGGAACCCACTGCAGCTCTCGTACCTCCGATTCTGTGGCGCGGAGTTAACAAATCCCGCTCCAGAGGAATATATTATTGCGCCTTCGCTGGCATAGGGTTTTGTCTTCGAGGACCTGAGACGTTCATTTGTGAGCGAGCTTATGATCGCGCTGCGGCTTCGGACACCCGACATTCACATCATTCGGTGCTCGCTCAACGCCATGGGGCGCATCCCCGAGTCATCTGCACTACGACTCGAGGACATCGGGGAGCACGACCTGCTCTCCGATCACCTGAAGCATTGGCGCGGGACGAGCCTGGAGCTCGTGCGCTGTGTGGGTGCAAATGATGGTTTTCTGGATATGCTGGGCGCGGTTAATCAGTTCACGGGTGCACCGCAATTGGACAAGCTCACACTAAGGGATTGTGAGAATTGGACGGTGGAGGCGCTGAGGAGACTGGTGGAGAAGAGGAATAAGAATGTTCCGGAGTCGGCGGGACGATGGACAGGCAAGCCGGCGATTTCTGAGATCGTTGTTTGCGGAACGGGGCCGGCGGCGGATGCAGCTGATGTGCCCCCTGCATGTATCCTCCCGTCTACGTAGCACATCATGTTCCTTGTAGTTTCAGGCGCCCGATGGTATTGGGATAATGTATTGGTTCCATAATTTACAGTACAGAATGATATCACTGTGCCTTTCCCTTGAACACATTCTTTGCTTGCTTTGCAGGGGGCGCCACGGGCGCGGCCCAGTGAGTTTTGTACGCGCGCAAGCCAAAACACACCGCCAGCACCCCGGCCGCGAGCGCCTTCGCCTCCAGGGGGGGCACCCACGCAGCCCCAAGCGCGAACTCGCCCTGAGCAATGCCCGTGCCAGCGAGTGCAATGACAGCGGTGCGCACGAGCGCCTGGACACCGTGGAATGCCTCTGAGCCGCTGGCGGTGCCGTACACGGTTGCGACGAGGGCGCCGCCCCAGATGTCCATGGATCCCCAGGCGAGGGCGCTGAGGGTCTGCGCGCGGAGAACGGGGGGCGTGGAGAACGACCAGGATGGCGACCAGGTGGAGAGCGTGGAGGCGGTGAGGCCGCCGCCTGCAGAGGCAAATGCACCGATGATGAGGTGCGTTATGGGAGATGTGGTGAGAGGGCGCGCGATAGACGAGTCTAGAGTGAGGAGGGAAGTGGTTCCGGTGACTGCGGCGGTGCGGACTAGGGCGTCGAGCGGGAAGAGGACGGTATCGAGGAAGGCAAAAAGGGTGGGCGAGAGGAGGGATGGGAAGAGGTGAAAGAAGAGAGTCATCACGAGGTGGGTTGTGAGGTAGATGGTATAGGGATTGGGCGAGTAGAGCATTGGTGGGGGAAGCTGCATCAGCTGGTGCGTGATCACCGTGCCACCCCATGTCTGCGCACGCAATGCATCAGCAGGAGCCTTGGACCAGCATTTCGACGCACCATGATGAGATATCCCGCAAGATATGTCGGCCACGGTATTTTCGTGTTGGTTGCGGCGGTCGCTGCACGGGAATTGCCCTGATAGACCACTGAGATGCGAGCTGCATGGAATGTCGCGGCAATCGGGTAAGGAAAAAGTGTTGCATGGACAGGTTGTCCAATGAATACGATGCCCTTGGATAGCTGGTTGAGAAGCAGAGCCATTACTAGTACAATTCTAGCTGGAATGTAGAAGGAAGAAAGGAATGGCGGGGATATACGTGTATCGCGGGTTCAACGTGTACTACAACGTGTACAACGACTGGAAGCCTCCTGGGTCCTGAAAGAGGCGAGGCTGAGCGCAACGAAGAAACGACGGATGAGTAAGTTTGTGAGAGCGGCGGGCACTCACGTGGAGGCGACGCGTACCAAGTTACTTTGCAAATTCAAATTGCCACGCGGGGTTGACGCGGTGTCGAACTGACTCTTGAGTTCTGACAATATGTAGCCCCCTACTTTTATTCACCCGTATTTCAATCCAGACAGCAGTCCGATTTTGGCGTGCTAAAATATAAATCGACGGTTCCCAACAGTACACAATAGTAATGTACACAATATTCGATCCACACGCACAGGCCAGTAGTCGTACAACAAAGGGTCCCAAGATATCAGCCCTTCCAAAAGTTGTCGACGGTAGCGCTCGCGTTGATACCCATGGTGATGTAACCCATGAGTCCCTGCTGGATGACACCGCCGAGGAAGTCGAGTTTGAACACGGGGTTGTACTCTCGCTCGGGGCCATGGCTGTCCTCGAAGATATTCAATGAGTCGCGCCAATTGCGCGTGCGGCCGCGCGTGTGGCGGATCGGGTTCTCGGTGTACGGGTGCATCTAGGGTCACGCGGTTAGCTTAAAGCGTATCTGGCGAAGCAAGGGCAGTACGTACGTTGTCGACGCGGACATTGATGGCATCGTCGAAGAAGAACTGGCCGGTGTGGAGGAGACGTTCCGCGCTGAACGTCCCGTTGGGGTGTGTGGTCCAGGCCGGGAACACCTTGGCGTGGATGTGAGTCGCGCGGCCTGTGTAGTAGCCGGGGAAGATTGCTAATGGACAGTGAGCCGACGGCCTGGGTGAAGCAAAATAAGACTCACTGGTGAACTGCGCAACGCCGTTGGCATCAGTGGGCCACGCTCCACGAAGGAAAGTTTCGTGCTCGTTCGTCCGAGGGAACGCGCTCAGAAGGCCTGCACGCTTGCCACCGACCTGGGGCTGCTCATCGACGAGGTGGGGGGCAGGGGTGGGGTGGCCAGCATAGTGGCCGGTTGCGTTTGCCTGCCAGATGTCGACAAGGACGTTCGGGAGAGGCTTGCACGTCTCGACATCGATAACACCGATATCGAGCAACTAAACGGGCCCTTTGAGCGTCCATTCGCCCGCTGGAACACACATGACTCACCAGAAGAAGCCCATCCTCAAGCTCAGCAATGTTCTGGCGGATGGGGTGACCGGCCTTGTGGTAGTAGGGGCCCTCGGTGACTACAGGAGTAAGGACACACGAGTTGTTCTGGATGCGGGTCTCCTTGACAGGTGAGCATCCCATCATCGTTTGGTCTCCATTAGGCGCAGGCGCAATCGAGTCGGCATAGGTTCCCGCCGCAAAGAGCTCCTCGTATCCGGGCAGAGAAGGACGCCCAGCAAGCACCTTCTGCGCCCATGACCGCTGCCTCGCTGCTGTGAACTGCTCGATTGCAGGTGCGCACTGTGAAACGTACATTTCAGCACCCAGCTGCGAGATTTGGGAATCGGACGTACGTGATAGGCTGCTGCCTGGAGAGCGCGTTGGACCTCGACCTCCTGGGTTGTCTTGGGCTCCTTGTGAGCAACCACGCTCGCAAGAAGCGGCAGAAGAACGACGAGTAGTCTGTGGATGCCCGGCATTGGGATGGTGGGGAGAAGAGAACCGGAACTATAGAGCCGCTCCCCCTTATGTACGCCCGTCTAAGAATCAGTTCAGAATCAGAGCATGAGCCGAAGGAAGCGGGCACAATAACCGGAGCTTGAGATCCTAATCCTGGGTTAGGGTCATATCCGGGGGATCGGGTTAACCATTCATCCATTCTCTTCACTCACTCATCCAGTCAGGTCGCCGTTGTAGGCCTTCATTCTAGCTCTCGAGCAATGGAATCGGTCCCGAACGTCTTCGCGTCGTCAAACTCGACGGCAGCCGCTACGCCTGTTGTGCACCACATTCTCTCAGGCTCGTTTCGCTCGCTATCGCTTTTCCTACTTGCCTTCTCTCCCCTTCATCGAACTCTCTCACTCGTGCGAAGAATCGATGCGTTTGGGCCGCACCAGTACCTTGCCACGAATCCGCGCAAGGATCGCGCATACACGACAAGCTGGGCGCTCCCACCTGTTCTTTCGAGCTGGACAATCGAACGACCAGACAACGGAGACTGGAGTGTGAGGCACCTCAATAGTGTGCCAATCAGTGAGTGCCGACGATAATAAATCACTGCAAATGGAAGTAATTCAGATGTAGCCGCAACGTCGTCGTATATAAACATCCCCCCACCCTTTACACACGTGTACACAGCGGGTGGACCTACGGGCGAAGTTCATGTCATTGATCAAGAAACTGGTGGATTTGGGGAGAAACTACAACAAGTCCTCTTTGTACCCGATGAAGAGCTCGAAAAGGCAGATAAGACGCGTGTTGCTCTTGTGAGTCAACGTCATCATCACTCCTCTCCTCCTGGGCAGATCCGCCGCAACGTCGTTAGTTTCATGTTTCCACGGCGTTTTTCGCAATCTATGGACCGTTTTTCTCTGAATCACAGAGCTTTCCATGTCTTTCGGCGTCAACTATGTGTGCAGATCATGGTTTGATGTCACCAGATCTTTTGTGCCTGCCCTAGGATCTTTTGTACGCCATCGATGAGGCGGGCTGACTGTTACGATGTACCTGCACAAAGCCTTCACGTCTAGAAAATTTCCTTCGAAATGCCGCTCTTACGCTGTGCACTGACCCTTCTTCTCCAACAGCGCTATGGATCGCACGGGGTCGAATTCTCCCCTCCATCAGGGCACGGCTTCATCCCCGTACTCGGGACCGACACCATTGAAATGTATACCCGCGACCCGTTTTCGGGGCTCTTGACGCACATTGCAAGCATCCATTCTCCACGGGGGCCTGGTGCACAAGACGGCCCACGACACGTCAAGATCCACCCCAACGGCAAAGTCCTCTACTGCGTCACGGAACATAGTGTGTCTGACCTTTTTACGCGTGAACAATGAATGCCTGACGCGGATTGTCCGCAGCCAACTTTGTTGACGCTTACACTATTACCCCGACCACGCTGACCTACGTCGCCTCGCGCTCGCTCCTCCCGCCTAACACTGACCCCGCTCGCGTCCCGCGCTTCCGTGGAGACACGCTCATCCTCGCGCCCGCGACCCCGCGACACCCCGCGCCGCGCACGCTCTTCGCCACTACGCGTGGGGTCAAGGCCTCTGACAAAGGCTGGCTAAGCGCCTTTTCTCTCGATGCGGACGGCTTGTTTGCGGACGGAGACGCAGGGGAGCATTTCGAGACTCCGACGTCGGGAGGCAAGGCGAATGCGCTTGATGTGCTACCGAAGGGAGACCTGGAGGAAGAGGGTGTATGGATACTACTCACTGATGACGATGATGCTGCAACTGGGGAGGCAGGTGGAGGTGTCCGGGTGTTGGAGTGGGACGGGGCTGGACAAGGCGTACAGGTTATTGCGGGGTGGCCTGCGCCTGGGGAGAATTTGAAAGAGGAGGTGAAGATGGAAGGGGGCAGTCATGCGGTGTGGCTCGATTGAGAGATTTTGCATATTAGTCCTCATCTAAGGTATGCTTCAAGTTTATTGCAAATTACTCAGAAAACATGTACTCAAGTATACTTGTCGGTAGGGAATCATGCGCATAATGACCTGTATGGGAAAATCTACGTTCCCTTTGGACTACATAGTGCCTTGCTGTACCACAAACTGCAAACACAGATTTCAAGACATGGCTGCTGGTCAATCAACGAACTCCAGAGCGCCATCTTCAAATATACGGCTGTTCATCTTCAAACTGTATGTTCCACCACATGCAGTTCATATAATTGTACCTGTCTTACAGTCAGCATCCGAGTTTCATCGACCTACGCCACATCACCACAGCGCTGATCGGACAACACACTAGCTGCACTGGTGTGGGGATAAGCAACTGCAAGACGGAATGGGTAGCCTTGCGTTCATGCACTTCGCGTCGAAGAGTCCGTGTTCGGCATAAAAAGTCCTGAATGCTACTTAGTCGGGAATTACATGAGGGCAAGTAGCACACCATGTGCGGCGCCCTAAGTCCGTAAGAGTCCATGGATATACATGTGTATTTAACATATCCTCGAGCCTGCTCAAGGAAAGTCCAAAACGAAACGGGAAATAGATGCAGCCAGGCAATTTGTACCATAAGTCCGTGTCTGTGAAAGTCCGCGAGGGCGCAACGTCCTAGTCTCCCAGTCTGTCTGAGAGTTAACCTTCATCGAAGGCATAGAGCCCGTGACAAAGGCGAGTGTTTTGATGGTAGGTCCTCGGTTAGTAGAACCTGAGAGTTTGCCTTGCACCTCATCGAGGGCATCGAGCTCGGGACAAATGCAAGTTTTGGTGATAGGTCCAAGGCCAGGGCGGGCGGCATCATTGAAGCCATCCATGAACGTAGGGATACGCCGAGGCCTGCGAGAACGGTACTGAAGAAAAAAAAATGAGCAGAAAAAGGGGGTCAAGCAGCAAAATGTTGCATACACCATAAAAGTAATGGAATTGAAAGTCCTCTCAAAGGGAGAAGGAGCATCAGCAACGCGGGTGACCATACGATTTGCGTAGATAATCTCCATACGATTTGCATAGATAGTCTTCGCATTTACGTCAAGTCAAGGCAATTAATCCCAGAGAAAAAAAGGCTTACGGAGAGTACTTCCAGCATAAGGTCGATAGCCTCGCCCAGGGAGACTAATTTTCCAGCGAGCAGGAGCACGAACTCGGCTGATTGGCTGGGCATCGCCTGCGCTATAGCGCCACTAAGGGGGTTTTTGAGCCCTCTCAAGGTGTCGAGGGCAGATGGCACGTCAGAATTCGTGTCAATATCCTCAGAATCCTCAGAAAATGCAGCTGAAAAGTAGTAAAGCAGTCATCAGTCTACAACCTCCTGAATGAAAACTGACAGTCGCTTACGCAGGTCGGCGACAGGGAAACTGCGCAGGTTCCTTTCATACGCATACCCTTTGAGAGTGTCACCAACGACGTGCCTATGATATGCGCCAACGTTAGAAACGACGTCGATGTTCACGGTTTCGAGGCCGCTGTTGGTAACCGGGACTCGAACGTCTTGGACCTCAACGGTGTTAACGCGGAAACGGGAAGCAGAATTAAGGGAGGATCCCAAAGCTGTAGCAGCAAGAGCAAGAAGAGCAAAGACTCGGAAGGAAGGCATTGGTGTCGTAACAAAAGAGTGTGTGTGGGTCGTCGAGGACGATGTCTATGAGGTTATATGCAGATGGGCACTGGGCAGAACCGACTCAGAGGGCGAGACGATGAAGAGCTATCAAAGCCGTTGACAATATTTATAGGCTGAGCGATGTCCATAACCACCGTGAACTCGGCAATCAGGCGTGATGCCAATTTGAGGGAAACCTGGTGCTGCGGAGCAGGTCCCATCGAGTTGTGCGAGAGATCAACGACGAACCGACGAGCTCCGCTTTCCCTGCAAGCCATGTCGAGATAAATAAGTAGGGAGAATTGAACCCATTAACACTTCAGAAAGGCTAGCGCTGACCTTTTTTCGGAGTTGATTCTGGTCGTGGCCACATACCTTGAGTTCAAGTACTTCCAATTTCGGAGCACGGGTGAGTTCGAATTGATCCTTTTTCGGTTACGCATAATTGCTCAGGCCTCAGGCCCTGGAGGCTGGGATTACACTCTCCGATATATGTAAGGCCCCCTCTGTTTATTTCCGTGCGATCCTCATGTGGCGGCGAGTCATCAATGGCGAGTCCGCCGAAGAGTCCAGACAGGCGTCGATAGATCATCTATGGGCACGCTGCTTCATCTAAATCAGCCCACCAGACATTGCTGAGATCGAATCCGTCGAGATTGCCAACTTCTGAACAGCTGGCGTAGATGTACATGCTCAGAACGATTCGTGAACCCGTGGCAATGCGCTCAAATTGCATCTATTTGGTGTTGTGGACGTGTTATTTTGAGCCCGGCACAATCCCTTCTTTCTTTCAGAACACTCATCATGTCCAGTTGAACTTGTCCACATCTCCTGCTTTCCTGTCTCTCCATACCTTCATCGCTCCAGGCTCCCGTCCAGTCATTCAAACTTGACCTCCTTTGGTCGACCACTGCTTCCAGCCAACACATTCCACTTCTACCCTAGGAGTGAAATCTAACCCTAAGTTTCTATAGGTCATCGCGCGTTCCACACTCTTCGTGGGTCTCCGCACCTCGTCTCTCCGGATTTCTGCGAGTAGCAGCCGTTGGTTACGCGTTGTGTCTTTGGAAGAACCTTTGTACGCCTGTCCGTCGAACAGCTGGCTGTTCCCAGAATCTACTCCGCCCGCAATGACCTTACGAGCAATACCTCGTATCGCATCTCCGGAGAGTGCTCCAATCCGGTTCACGAGTCATTCTCTGTTTCAACCACGCACAGAGCCCCATCTTTATCGCCTCGGGACCCCCGTCCTCGTTACCCGAAGTCCTCTCACCGCCTTCCGCACAAAGGCTGGACAGGAATCTTACTCACTGCCGTCCTCGCTAGACGCCCTGGGTCCTTCCGTTCCACGCCTTATTTTCGGTCATGGCATCGGGAACGCATTGGATAGGGACAGGCGACGCCGGAAACGCGTGAGCTCCATTGTTGGGACACAGGATGACTCCGGAACGGGGCACCAGAGAAGCGTCGCGGGACTAATTGGGGTTCAGCCTCCTACTGAGCGGGTTACGAACGATCTGGAGTGGCTATGCCGATGAGACAGTCGACCAGGGTTACGTACAAGCCTCCCCGAGAGACCATTCTTCCCTAGAGCTGCTCTCTACGCATAGGTTCTTTCATCGTTCCGCGTTTCCACGAGATCGAATGTCGCCCCGACTGTAGAAGACCCCGCGCAGGACGCCGGTGACCTGGGTCATCACGACTCTTCCCCTGAGCCACTTCGGTGCCTCAAATCCCGGCGCCGTTTCTGCAAGAATTCCGAGCGCCGTGGGCTACTGCGGTACTGATTTGCCCTGCTCTTCGAGCCTGGTGCAAGAGGTGTCACGGGCGAAGTCCAGAAGCGTCGGCGAACGCATCGAAACCTTCATGGCTTCGTGGTGGTCATGTACCAGGGACCGGGGTCAAGCGAGGGTGGCTCGGGCATTAAAGGGAAACGCACAAGAGAGCGTGAACACGGGAGTCGAAACTGGTGGTTCTGAAGGCAAATGAGGCGTCTCGACACGACGTATGTTCAGCGCTGGCGTCGGAGGATCTCTGGTTTCCATATAACATCGCTTGGTTGTCTCGACACGGCTTTTCTCCAAGTCCTGCGCGCGTCATGTACCCCCAGATTTTGCGCCCTTCTGGACTGGAAGGCCAACTATTACTGCCCGTCATGCGTTAGTAACTCGGCTCCCACCTCATGTATACCATCTCGATCACCTGCCTGCCGGTCCGAAGTGGTGGTTCAGCGTGTCCCAGTGTCGCCCTAGCGGACAGCGACTGTCTCCAACCTCTCGTTAATCAGGTCGGACAGCGAAGACTCGTCCCTTTGAGCTCGTGAAGCACCTTTCGTCTGCTCTTCCACGCCATGGCTTGTTTAGCGCAAAGTCTTCCCACAACGAGGCCGAGACCCCGTCCGTTTGCAGACTCACGTCCTCCCTCCACTCCACGCCATGATTCCTCTCCTCGCGTGACTTGTTGATGTCCGGGCTTCCGTGCATGTTGGTCTTCCCGCTCGCTGCTGAAGTCGTATGTCCCGCGGGAGCCACGACAGAGATGCGTTCTCGAGTGCAGCGCGAGCTAGGGTGTTCCGACCGACTGTGCGGCGGTGTCTTAATCCAAGCATTTCGTGCGTGGACGACGGAGATTGGGGTGGCTGTTGGAAAGTTCGTGGCGAGAGCGGAATGTACTTCATCTCGGTCGGGAACGACTCGCAGCTATCGGCACGCACTGGAAAACGGGCGTTGGATTGTGGACCCGCTTGGGGACGTCGAGCTGTCCCTGTAAGCCAATGCGCGAGAGGCCCGGAGCGTTTGTATGAAGCTAGGTGGGAACACATACCATCGCATATCGATTGGCTGCCTTCTTCGAAGGCGGGGAATGGAATGAAATGACAGATGAGATGTGTGTGGCGTGGAAGGAAAAGCCACGGTTGGAGGTGATTACCGCTGGAGCAGGGTCGGGCCAACACATGTGGTGAGGCGTAGTAGCTGGGGGAGCTTCCAGGCCCGCGAGATCGTGAGGCGCTAGGGGTACCCTTGGCTTTGGGCCCCCTGTTGGGGTGCTTGGTGGTGTGGGCTCCAGGGATCTGCTGATCGCATTGAGGAGGACCTATGTCCGATGAGTCATGCCAGCCAATTTTTTGCTATGTTCCACCTTCGCGGTGACTTTGTTTCGATTCAGGTATCATCGTAGGTAACAACCTACTTTACAAAGGTCGTTAACGACCTTATATACGCTCGACCGTTGCTTCTCATGCATGGGGAGTATTGTCCACAGTTCTAAATAAAATAAACACGCCGTCGGAAGCCATTTTCCTTTTACTGCGCATTGCACGCATTGAACAAGGCACTGCTACTGCCCACCGTCGAGTCGATGTCTACATTGGCCCCATTAGCAAACACTGCAGACACCTAGGGTGAAAAGAATTGCTTACAAGAGAAGAACTTGTCGACAGGAACCAAGTCAATGGTTCCAAGCGGCGTGGACGTCTGGATCGGCTGACCGCTCCACAGAACGCGAATGAAATACGAGCGCTTGTCAGAGCCGTACGCGCCGCTAGCCTTGCTGTAGAGCTCAAAAACGACCTGCACGATGTCAGCGGGAATGCACGATGTCATCAAGGGTGCAGTACCTCGGAGCCCATACCGGGCCAAACCATCTTCGAGATTTGGAGGAACCCAAGGAGCGGGGAGATCGATCCATCGTGGGCAATGTTGTGGACGTACTTCAGCTGAAGAACCGGTGTCAGGTCGTGTGTGCCCTCCGGCATGCAAGGTAGATTTCTTTACCTTTGACTGCCCAGAGACCTTGTTCTGCAGCTTGTTTTTGAGCTCAAGGACCCACGCTCCGTACTTGAGCGCGGCGTATTGCGCGGACTGAGGTGCGTCGCGCCATTGCCAGGAGTACTCCCAGTTGCCGAGGCGGTATACGGTATCAGCCTGCCGGAATATATTAGAGAAAAGGGGCAAGCGTGACGGGAGGGAGCCGTACAATATCCTGGGTGACGCAAGACGAAGTGGAGTTGAGGTTGCAAGGGAGCGCCTTGCCATGGCACTGCTTCGCGCTCAAGTTATCGTAATAGCTGCCAGGCAGGTGTTCAGCTGGGGACCCCCGTCGGGGAACCGTATTGACACTTACTGGTCAAAGGAGGTATGCCATCCAGCAGTGTCGCTGGGGGAAATGCCCGAGATCGCATCGAGCTTGGCATAGAGACCAGCAGCGGCCGCAAGGTGGTCGTTCCACACCTGGCTTCCAGTGGTTATGCTAGACTTCAGCTGGCTGGCCTTGTTGCAAGAGTAGGTGGGCTCCAGGGAATCGAAGGACGAGGATTGGATGATCGCCTCGATGCCGGCGCTAGCTGGGAACAGGCCCTTGACAAGCCCACTGGCAACTTGCGAGGTGATCACGTTGTTGGTAACACCTACACAGGGCCTATGGTGAGAAATAGAAAAATTACACCTCTTGCAAGATCAACGTACGGATTCGGGAAGTCGCAGGATTGAAGTAGGGGTTAAGGTTGAGGCGCTGTGCGTACACAGCGCGGAGATCCTGGCCGTGCGTAATGGAATCTTCGAGTCCTTGGTCGGTAATCTGAGGGAACTGGCAACTGGACGAGCATAAGCACAGAGCTTTCATAAGATACAGGCAAATACCTACGTGCTGCCAACGAAACCAGGGCCAACTTTCGTCGTCCACGGGTTCTGGGCATCCTGGAAAGCTTGCCACTATGATCACATAGTAAACACTTGTGTTCAAAGTGGTGGATGCACTAGCGTACCTGGATGTCGGTGACAACTGCTCCTATTCCTCTGTTTCTGCGACACAAGTGAATTGGGAGAACGTTTGGATGTGCTGATCACGGGCTTACGATTTGATACCATAGAGGGGGCCTTGTCCAGCGCAGCTCCAACAGACACTCTCCTTGAAGAATGTATTCGATGCGTACGGAGTGCGCTTGTGGTGCCTCTGGATGACCTCGACATATTCTAGGTTATAGTCCGGCGGCGGCGTCCTGTCCAGCTGTGTAACTAGTGCAAACAGACGCAGAAAATATGTTCAAGCTTACTTGTACTCCCGGGTGCGCACATGGGGCATGTTACACCAATTATACTGACCATACTGCTTGTCAGGTGTCTTCGAAGAGCTGTAAATTCCAGGCGCGCCAGATCCGTTCAAGGCAAAGGTAAGATTGTTGATGTTGCTCGAGGTGGGAGGATAATGCACGACCTCGGCTGCCCCGAGACCCGAGAAGAAGGCCAGGAAAACGGCAGCGGCGACGAGTTGCAACTGGATGGGCATGGTTGTCCAAAGGGGATTCGTCCGCACACTCATCCAGTGGACATGTCAGATATTTGAACCTTCCCGCCCTGCGACTCCTAGACACGTGTGCAGAAGAATTCTCGTCGTCGTCCAGTGATTTCCTGATAGTTCTGAAAACTTCCTGAATACGTCGGCGAAGCAAACCCGCTGGGAACGAGAAACGTGTGTCCATTCTGTGTCCATCTCGATAAGCAACGATATTTCAGGATACGTCATTTTGAAAATTTGAGGATATCCATGTGTGCTGAAGTGCGTTGGAAGTGGTGATTGGAAGAAGGATGATATTCTGAGGATATTTTGAGGAGACCAAAAGTGTCGCAAGTCGGCCCGGAATTATCATTTCAATGGAACGTGCCATCCTTCTCGACGGCTTCTTCCATTATTATCACTCATGCCGCAATCCACCAAGTTGACCACCAAAGTGCAGGATCTCTGGCTGCCATGGGGGCATACCGTGGCGATATAATAGGAGCTTCCCAACCTCCTTCATTCTCAACCAACTTCACCAGCTTCCTCCGAAAGCGCAATGGCTCAGATTGCTGCTCTTTTCGCTTTTGTGGCTCTGGCCTGCTCGGCGCTGGTATCTGCTTCCCCAGCCAGCAGCTATAGAGCTAGCCAGGCTGTCCTTGCACAAGCAGCCTTGGATGACATCTTGGTTCGAGGGGCACCCATTCTTGGTTCGTGTAAGTTGGAACTTGGGACACCTGATGCGACTAACGATGTTGCTTTAGGTTACGATGAGGGGTGCTCGAAGAAGTCCAAGACCTGTGACTGGATGGCCAAGTTCCCAGATAGCACCCCACTCGTGCACATGAACTTGCCCGGAACGCACGACTCGGCGACTGTGACTGGATGGCCAAGTTCCCAGATAGCACCCCACTCGTGCACATGAACTTGCCCGGAACGCACGACTCGGCGACCTGTTCGTTTTTAATTCTGCTTTGCCTTGTCGCAACTCACTTGGATGTTTAGGGAACTATTCCGATGCTACCCAGGCCTCCCTTCTTCGCTACACTGGCCCGTGAGTCTTTAGCCAAACCACGACTTCACTGGAGGCTGATCCAGCCATAGCATTCAACCAGCCAGCGTCTTTAGATGCCAGGAGAATTCCCTTCTCCAGGCCTTGAATGACGGAATACGCGTATTTGATCTCCGTTATGCGTACAATCCCGGAAACGATACCATCGGCTTCCACCACTGTACGTACCCAGCAAAACACTCAACACGACTGCCAGCTAACGTCTTTACAGCTACGGCATTGTTGGCTCCCCAGACCACCCTCGAGGACGTTCTGTTTGGACTGTACTCATGGCTCGACAAGCACCCTACTGAGGCTATCCTTTTCTCCCTGAATTACGAGCAGGGAACTGGCACCCCGAACGACGCGAAACTTCAGGAGCACCTCTACAACATTTTCCAAAGCGACCTGGCAAAGAAGTACTGGGTCCAGACTAACGGGACTGTGCGCTTTTTCCCTTTTCCTTGAAGTGTTGCCCCGTCCTGACCTGCCACGCCCAGCTCGGCACTCTGGGTCAAGCGCGCGGCAAATTAACTCTCCTTCAGCGTTTCACATACACCCTCCTTCCTGCCACTTCGTCGAAGCGCATCGGCATCTTCCTCGATGGCGCAGATTGGACCGACAACGGCAAGACCATCGAGCTTGTCTATAATCAGCCCAAGAACCAAGTCGCCTATATCGAGGACTACTACTACATGGACGAGCTTGCTGCCAATGCCGGCACAGCTGCAAACGTCGAGCTCAAGTATAATACTACCATCGCGCATATCCAGAACGCCACCACCTATAACCAAGATCAATTGTACATTAGTTTCGCGAGTGCGTCGCATAATGACGCCGTGCCGCAGGTCTCGCCCAAAGTGTGTATATCCGCTGTTCTTTGACTTGTCACTGATAGGGATATCTTCAGATTATGGCCATCGGTGACGGAAATAACGTGGGTGTCAACCAGAAACTTCTTCCTTGGCTTAAGGCACGGAAGGGCAAGAGATTCGGTGTCGTTAGTGAGTATTTCGAATGTACGTCGCCGTCGTCTGCGATCTGATAATTTCCCGCAGTGCTTGATTTCTACGACGCTGTTCCCGGTCTTGTGGAAGCCGTCATCGGACTTTGAATGATCCCACCATTAGACGTGTCGGCCTCCCCGATCTTTAAACCTCATTCTTGACCTTTCCTTAAGCGTTTACGATTCTTAGACAAGTTTCCCCGCACCACGGTCCTGGAAGCCTTGGGTCACAGCCGTACTACGCACTGCTCGACGCACCATTGAAGGCATAGTTGGGCACACATCTCGATGGTCTCCTTTGATCATTTACATATATACCAGTTGAAATGCGACCCATCTATCCATACATCCGTGTAAGTACTTGATTACATACATGTCCATTCATTATCCATCGTAAGCCATAGCGTCCCTGTCCAAGCTCGTTACCCGTGCATATTCCAGGAAAAGTCTACATATGAGCAATTTGTCAGTCAAATTTAGGAAGGGGGTTGCAGCACACTTGCCTATAAACATAAGCAGTAACGTCCTCCTTCCTCCAGAAAGTTCGGCTCCAAGTCCGGCCGTCCCTCGCGATCTTCCGTGCAAGTTCTGGATGCGCACCTTCGCCATAGAGTCCACCGCGAAAAAATACCAAGGCATCATACATGTCAGAATAGTCGACCTGCACTGGCACATAGTGAACCCATGGCTCGATACGATCGAGAAACCTAGATAAAATGAGTGAAGAAAAGGACGAAAAGGGAATATCGAGGCGAACCATTCAGGATACACCGTAGCTTTGAAGATGAGTGAATTGGAGGTTATCAGGCGCTTGAATCGACTGGACCACGCATTCCCATCGACCTGAGCGAAGCCGATGAGGATGAAAGTCAATCGGGTCAAGAGGCTGCTACGCACGTCCAAGACATATTTGAAGCTCCCACTCTCCTTCCCGCCTTGTCGCTTCCTCCATTCGTAGTTACGAAGCAGTTCCGGACAAGTCTCCTCATGACATCCAACAGGTTCTCCAGCGAACGCCATGTCGGCCATGGCGGGATTGAACCTTGACCGGGGAATTTCAGTGCCCTCCCCGACGCGTTTGCCGTCCTTCAAGGGTGGAATCAAGACCTTGACAGTGCCATTGAGCCCGCTGGCGAAATCGACGAGGCGAGTGCGTTGGGAGTTTTTCCAGCGGGTGTACGGTGCGTGCCACATCCCCGTATTGCTCCCCCGCCATGCCAATCGCTCGTCGATTTTGTGCTCAAACTCAGGGTCTTCGCTCCGCGGCAGAACGTCGTCTACCCACCCAGAGAGTGTAGGGATCTGGATATCGTGATGCATTTTGGTAGCACAGTATGCAAACTGTGGGATCATAAGTCGAGAGGTACCAGGCCTCTCGTGGATCAGAAATTCGCCAATGTTCTCCAGGAGGCTAGGATGTGAACATGGATCCATGGCTTTTCGATGATCGAAGATGAAGGTCTTCTTTGACGCATCGGATTTCTTCGGTTGGCGAGCCGGGGAGGAGGCGGAACAGCCGGATGGCCACCCGAGACCTTCTCCTTGAGCGATCTTGTCCATATCCATGTCTATGAGTTATATACTTGAGATAACAGAAGCGGCCTTATATGAAATGTTACACACATGCGCCCCGGTCAGCAGCCTCCAGCGCAGTTTTCTTGACCTCGTAGTCAGTGAACAATGTAGGGCTGTCATGTGGCGAGACTACGGCCCGGAAAGGCGGCAAGTCGTCTTGGACGTCTCTTAGTATCTCCATGATCGAGCGGGCTCCGCCAAGGAGGGAATTCGGGTCCCAGTCGTTCGTGCTACGCGCAAAAGACACCCTGAGGACCGATATTTCATTGCTTGTTGCGTTCTTCCCAAGAGTGTAGGTATCCGTATGGAGCTCTCGTTCGCTCAATATCTGGTGAAGATCGAGAGGATGATAACCCCAAAACGGCTGTAAGTCTCTGTGGATCTGATCGTACTCGTCCGGCAGTTGTACGTTGTGTTTCTTGACATAACTCCACCTGCATCAAGGATGGGAGTCAGACCATCAGCCCTGAGACCGACATGTTACACGACGCACCACTTGTCAAAGCCCTTCGGCGGACGCCTGTTATACCTCCTCACGTACTCCCCCACCGCATCGTCCAAGGTCCTACTCGCCCTAGCTAACTTAGATTTCCATCGGGCGTTCGCGAGTTCCATCAATTCGTAAATCGGATGCCCACCGTCGGGATTGACTTCGAGGATGCCGTCGTCGCGGAAAGTGTGTGGAAGGAGCTCATCCTTTTCGTCCTGTAGTAGAGCAGGAGTGCACGCTGGGTGTGATGGTGTCGTATTAAGCGTTGGGTAAGAGGGGAGACGAACGAAGCTGGTCGACGTAGAGCCACCGAAAAGGGCTTCCCGGCAGTAGATAATGAACGAGAAAACCAGTGCAAAGAGGGGGACAAATATGAACCGCAGCTTGCGCAGGGAGAGCGGACCAGCCAGCATCGGGGAAGAAACAAAGCGTCGATGTCAGACAGGATTTTACTGTTTAATGGCGGTCGGTCCAGGCGTTGACAGGCCTAAAAACGTGTCATGGGAGTCTAAGGGCCCTCGAGGGAAAATTTTGTTGACCTCACCTGCCAGTGCCTTTGCGGACTTTACAATCTAGCCGGTGATGTATTGTTAAAACCGGCAAAAATTGAAGAAAAATTTGCTGGTTGGAGACATGGAGCGTATGCCAAAGTACTTTGTAGCGTTGGAACTTGGCCGTTGGTCGAGAGTGAAATGAATTTCAATCAGAAATAGCGTTGAAGAATTCAGTGATGGGTGCCTGTCTGACGAATTCCAACCCCGCAGAGCAACCGCAGACTCAAACGACAAAGCCTTCCGGTGACGGAGAACGCGCCACATTAATCGGCGTACAATGCAGCCATCGCCGGAGCTTCAGATAACCTTGGAAGCAGACAAGGAGAAATGCTGGAGGAGTCTGAACAACGGGGACTCTGGACAGAGGCGGGCGCCAAGCTTGACCCTAAAATATGTCCTTGTTGATCGGCTCGGCACGATGCTGCCGTCGTTGAACGAATCCCACCAAACGCTCACGGAGGCCACCTACGCCACAACGGCATTAGCGGCTAGGCCCATGTTCATCCCACCAGAACTTGTTCGAGAGATTGTTGCATTCCTGTTCGAATCTCCTCGGACCACGTCGCAAGACGAACTAGGAGTCTCGGTCAAGCACAACTGGTCCTCGATACAGTCGCTGTCTCTGACATCAAAGACTTATCGCACACTTGCATTGGGGGCGTGGTTTCGAATTCTCTTTATCAAGGACCCGTCGGACATCAACACTCTTCAGACTTTCTTCCCTGAAATTGGCAAGGCGACTAGGTGCGCATTCCGCTGTCGATGCTCCGTTTAGCAACTCAATGCCCCAATTTTACGCTTTACAGAGAGTTACACTGCGTGCAAGCCCCCACGCGACACACGTCCGTATGGGACCTCCGAGAATTGAAGCACCTGTCGAAAATTCGTCTCGATTGGCTTTCCCGGTCCATAATGCCACATCATAGTTCCAAGGATCCAGCAGATCGCCTTCCGTTCACTCACATCTCGTCTTCCATCGTTGAGCTCGATATTCGGGGCCTCCCATGGCCTTCGCCGATGGTCTTCTACAACATTCATTCGATCCTGCCGGATCTTCAAATTCTGCGCTTGCGGCAACAGAGGATATGGTGCGGGCTGTGTCATACTTGTTCGGTGGCCAGGTTCAAGTCTCCTGGGCCGGAGAACCTTGTTTACGAGGGAGGGGGTGGCTTGCCTGTGCGTTCTCACTTTTATCCTCTTTAGCTCTATTACACGCCGCCCTACTAGATACATTACGCGCACGCATTTAGATCTCTCCAGCATCTCCACACCGTCATCATCACGATACCTGACTTTGGCGGCGGTAAAACGGCTCTCGGGAACGATCAAGAGCACAATCAAAACCTTTGGGCGGGTGAGTGTGATCGATGTATAGAGATCATGTACGAGGACGGCAACTTCCGTGTCCAGTATGTCGCGAGAAAGCAGGGACTGGCGAGCTCGGACACCTTCAGAATGGTGTACGTGCCACCCCCTGCGCTGAAAAGGGTTGAATGGGCATTTTGGAGGGCTGAGGGCTGCGAGGAGGTTGAGGTTCAGGAGAGCGGGGACGAGTTGAGTGGATCGGATGAGGACTCGTGAAGAACCCGCCGGTAGGACCGTCCTAGGCTGGTGGGTGGCATTGCAGTTACAACTTCAAGTAAGTTCTCATTGCGACATCGTCCACGTGCTGGAACTGACTCAAGCGATCTGAAGTTATCTCATCTCCACACATGGTATTCTGAGACTGTCCGCCATCCGTTCATGCCTAAGATGCAGCTATCTGGCCATTTAAGCCCATGACCCAAACAGTGTCGCGCTGAAACGTCTTCGGCTGGCCGCGGCTCTGGCTTTTGCATATGGTGGGCTGTCACATGCACACTCCGCACCGAGGGTCGAAAACTACACGCGGTGACGCTTATTGCTGTATTCACAACCATAAAGAGCCACGAATACATGTATTTCGCTGTGCTAATTTTCGATACAACCCAGCCCATCTCTCCGGCCCCGCCCATCATGGTTTCATTCAAGATTCTCGCCGGTGGCTACGACGTCTTCGTCGCGACGTACCTCTTCAACTCTAATACGTCCACGCTTTCCCTCGTCAGCAAGTCGCCCACTGGCCCGTCGCCCTCGTGGATTTCCTTGCACCCAAAAAACAGCAGCATCCTTTAGTGCGTTTCTTGTGCACGATTTCAATTTCTTCGATCTCAGACCAACTTTTAGCGCAACGAACGAGGTGGACAACGGCGCACTTCAGTCCTTCGTAATCAATTCAGCTGGCGCACTCTTGCCGGCCGTGGACACCATCACCTCTGGTGGCAGTTTCCCTGCCTTCACCACAGCCTTGTCCTCTGGCTCCGTCGCGGTCTTCAACTACGGATCGGGGAACGGACGTATCCTGCCAACAACGTCCAGCCCGCTCAAATTCAACGCCGTTGCCCCCGTGATCGTCTTCCCACAACCACAGCAGCCTAGTACCTCCCATCCACACATGGTGGTGGAATATGGCAACGAGGTGTTCGTTCCTGACCTGGTGAGGCTTCGAGTTCAACGGATACCTGCATTTCCTTCGCTGACCCCGGACGCCAGGGCGGAGACACCGTTTGGCGTCTTTCTGCAACCAACACCGCGACGGGAAGCTATGCTATCAAAGGCCAAATCGCGCAGCCCAAAGGCAGTGGCCCAAGGCACATTGCCTTCCTCAGTATGTTCAATGCTTATGCCTGTCAATTTTCATTCATCTCAACCTACTTATCTTCCAGACCAACGCCTCTTCACGATCCACGAGCTCGACAACACGCTTACCATCCATACGATCCCTACAGTACCCAACGGTACTGCAAGCCTCCTTGCCAGCGCCAACATCGTGCCTCCCAACGCACCCGCAGGTGCCAAATTCTTCGCCTCCGGAATCCTCATCCCGCCAACGACCAAAGCGTTCCCGACACCCTATATCTACGTAGCCAACCGGAACCTCGGTACGCAGGACGTGCGGGGCGACGCTATCGCTATCTATGAGCACATCAATGTCGGGAAGTCCAACGAGGGGTTGAAGTTTATTAACCATGTCTACACGGGCATCAACCAGCCCCGCGGGTTGGAGTTTGGGCCTGCGGACGGAAGGGGTGGTGAGGCTTTCTTGGCCGTTGGGGGTGTTGCAGGAAATGCTGGCGTCAAGGTGTTCAAGCGTGTAGATGGAGGTCGCACTTTGGAGCTTGTGGCAACCAACTGGGATATACCCACTCGGACGGCGTTTGTGTGGGTTTGAGGGTACCTTTGCGCAGTTCACTTCGAAAGTTCGGAGTGACATTGTCGCTCACCCGAATCCGAGAAATCTAGAACATTATGTATCTTGGCGACTTGTGCTGCTCTCCTGCAGTCTGAATATGGATGACGGGGTAACCTTATCCTAATCGGGGCGACGCGACGCTTGTCCCTTTTGTGTTGGAGGAGCAGCAAACCGCGGTACGGTACAATACTTGGACACAGGACAGCCTCTGCCCAAATCCACAGGACCTTGTGCAGTATACAGGCCCGACAGACCGCGTCTGAGAAAGAGCACGAAAGCTTTTTGTTCAAGTTCTGTACCCTATGGCAAATCGGCCTCGTTTGGCAATCTCTCCCTCTCCAACGACATCCATCACCTCTACCTGGGCCTGATCTTGAAAGAAAGCTTCCGCTGCGCTGCCAACCAATGCTTACTCAAGCTACACTTGAAGCTCATGCGTTTTACTGGGGTCTTTCACATCGCCCCGTGTCTCTGAACTACACTCCCATATCTAATTTGAATCCACCAGAACTTAGAAGATGTTGAGTATCGTGAGAAGCAGTTCTGGTGGAATCTCTAGGTAAGTATGACATAAGTCAGGTCGATTTGTCGGGGGACGACATGGAGAAAGGGCTCAGGAACGAATACACCAGAGAGTACATGTGAACGGGTGAGTGCTTCTCGCAACTTCCGTCACATGAATATCGACTTATGGTCCAATTATCAGCTCTGGAATACTTTTCTATATGAAAACCCAGGAACTCTGCATGGACGCCACGTCTTGACTCCTGTGTTCTCGGTCTCGACGGAAACCTGAAGGTCAAGAAATCTACTCCCATGCATGTGTAGGCCACATGAGTTGATGTATTCGACAGCGCTTCTTGAACTTCTTCAACTTGGTGAGTATCATAATCTCCCCCTCTGCCGTGATCTCAGTGCATGACCTAAGGTGACATTGACGTTTGGGTTGACTTGGCAGATCGACACAATTTCAATTGCATTCAAAATCGCTAGGCCACTCTTACCTTACCATGGCGTGTTGAAATTCTGCGGCTTAAAAGCTCTCTCTTCTTGTGCGATAGGCATTTATCACGACAGCAGCAAGTTCTCTCGAGCCGCTATGTTCTACTGTATCTCTGCAGCTACCTTCGCAGTACTAGCACTTCTCGCCCTAGATGCTGCTGCCATTAATTGCGAAGTGTGCCCTCCTACCATCGTTTATAAAGGCCTCACTCGCACGGTGTAAGCTGCAGTGCAAGTGAGTATTTATTCGTCTTTATCGGGTCAATATCGATGGCAGTAGTAGTATCTGATGCCCTTATGCGCCATGATTAGCTACAATGATCCACCCATCCCCAGTTTCTCGCCCCACTGTGTTTATCGCGTGAACACTATGGGCTACTTCGGCCAAGTATAGTTCCGTGCCCTGGAAGGTTCGTTTTCTGACCAGATTTCTT
>JABCKV010000033.1:96202-136364 GCA_018282005.1 Asterophora parasitica | reverse complement strand
AATAAAATATAGTTAGAGCACACCTAGCAGAAGGGAATCCAAAGATAATAAGTCTAAGGACCCTTCTGCTACAATTGTAGGTTGCCATTAATATGCTATACAGTTGATAATATAAAAATGATGCACCATGATAGAAGCATCGGAAATGTCTGTGGGATGACCAAAGTACAGGGAAGTCAGGGATCTGTGATCGAGTCAGGAAACCTGAGTTAGGGTTAGGGCTTCAGGCACCCAAACCCCTAACCCTAGCTTAACTGAACATGGGCACTGTGATCCAGCATATGTGGGGGCATGTGTGCTGGGTGCAGTGGGCATGGATGGTTCAAAATGGTGTTCCCCTGACATCACCCCTCCTCTAGAAATGTGTCAACTTGAGGCATGTGGTAGAAGCATATGTGGCTGGGGAGAGAGAGAAGAGGCTGCAAATCTGCTTGGGGGCATCTGGATTCTTGCGATGGAATTGGCAGATGAGGTTGGGCACCTTGACATGATTTCTCAGTTCCTACAAAGCCTTCTTATACCTGTAGCCCTTCCAGAGGACCCAATACTGGAGTTTCTGGCAGAATAAGCAGCTGTCCAGGATTTTCTTGACCTTATAGTGCAGCTCATTATTGATGACCTTGGACAACAGAGGGGGTTTTGGGTAGCAGCCTGGGATCAGGTTAGAGATGGCTGGTAGGAGCTTCACAATGTGGAATACTGGGTGGATGTGATTCATAGATTGGGGCAGGATGAGGCAGTATGTGAGATGACCCACTTGTCTTTGCATAACAAAGGGGCTGAGGTAGCAATGGGAGAGCTTCTTGGATGGCCATGTGGTGGAGATATTGGCTGCATCCAGGTATATCTTATCCCCTAGCATGTACTCTGGTGCAGGAGCATGCCAGTAGTTGTAGTACCTTTCCATGTCATTCTTTACTTTAGACAATGCTGCCTTCACCTCCTTCTGGGCTGCCTGCATGCACTCCACAAACTCCTCTGCCAACTTGTTCTTGGATGTGGTGCAGCACAGTTCAAAGCGCATGCATGGATAGCGGCCAGTGTCCAGCAAGAACAGAGTCTGTTGGGTAGCAGAGTGGATGTAGTTATTGTAGCTAAACTCTGCATCTGGTAGGAGGTCCTTCCAGTTGTTCTGACACTCATTGCAGAGAATGCATAAGAACTGCTCCAACTCCTAGTTGACATGTTTGGTCTAACCATCAGTCTGAGGGTGAAAGGCAGTGGACACTGCAAGCTTGATTCCCAGAAGTTGGTACAGTTCCTGGATGAACTCTGCAACAAATTGAGGGCCTCAGTCAGATATGAACATGTCTGGGAGTCTGTGTAGCTTCCAGACATGCTAGCAGTATAGGTTGGCAGTGCCCAATGCAGTGCAGATCATATGGGATGCAATGAAGTGCACATGCTTGCCAACCGAGTCTACCACATTTATGATGGCATTGTATCCATTTGACTCTGGGAGTTCCATGATGAAGTTGACCAAGACAACCTTCCAGTAGCCTTCAGGGATTGCAAGCAGTTGTAACTTGCCCATGGGGAGCTGCTGGCAAGGTTTTGTCTGGAGGCACATGTTGCAGGTACATATATAGGAACTGATGTAGCATGACATCTGCAGCCACCAATAGTTGCATGACACTAGTTCCAGCATCTTCCAGTGACCAGGATGGCCTGCAATCTTCAAGTTGTGATGCTGTTCTACAATGTGACGTCGAAGCTCTGCCACATTGGAGATATAGATGTGGCCTTTAAAAGTGAGCAGGCCATTCTCCTCCCCCCACTTGCCAAAGCAAAGGGCCTGTCTGGTGATCTGCAAAGTCTTGACCAGCTGGGCTGCCTTGGCCATGGCGTCCTCCTGTGCATCCACTTGATTTCCCTGTCAGATGGCCTTGAGCACATTGTCCTCCTCTTCCATAATGATCAATTCCTTGGTCGCATGGACAGTAAAGAACTCCAGCTGGAGCAGAATAATGTTGGCATTGCACTGGGTGCATAGACAAATATATCCTCAGAATATATGCTAGAAATACTCTGCCCAAATTCCCTTTTTACTGATAATATTTTCCTGAAACATACTTTGGCAAACAGTAAGGTTGGCTAGTGGTTGTCTCTGGATCATATTCTGGACTAATTCTATGCATTTCCATCCCATATCCTGAAAGATCCATTGAATATATATTGTATATATTCACACAATTATTCAAGAATATACTCTAGACAAATTGGTTTGGCTGGTCGAGAGGAGAGTCAACATCGAAGATTCCAGGGATGCAAGCCAGTCCTCAGATGAGAGCATAGGTGGTGGCATAACAGGAAATTTGGCATTGGACATCTCGAGGTGGGAGCATGTTGATGCATGGATGGGCAGGATGCAGATGGGAGGGGATCACTTGCAGGAGGCAGTCATGTGCACTGGGCTTGTGGACAGTGTCAGGCCTTAGGAAGAGACTTATTATGCTATAAGGGCAACTTCCAAGCAGAGCGGGTCATGGTAGCAGAAGGGAATCCAAAGTTTATTAGTCAACATAGTACAATAAAATATAGTTAGAGTGCACCTAGCAGAAGGGAATCCAAAGATAATAAAATAAGTCTAAGGACCCTTCTGCTACAATTGCAGGTAGCTATTGATGTGCTATACAGTTGATGATGTAAAAATGATGCACCTGAATAATGGAAGCATCAGAAATGTCCATGGAATGATCAAAGTCCAGGGAGGTCAGGGATCTGTGATTGAGTCAGGGAATCTGTATTAGGGTTAGGGCTTTGGGCACCCAAACCCCTAACCCCAGCTTAACCAAATATGGGCACTGTGATCCAGCATGTGTGGGGGCACATGTGCTGGGTGCAGTGGGTGCAGATGGTTCAAAATGGTATTCCCCTGACAGATGTGCTTTAGCTATATTTTATTATACTACACATTTGATTAATAAACTTTAGATTCCCTTCTGCTAGCATGACCTGCTCCACTTGGAAGTTGCCCTTATACAGACAAAACAGCTATAATGCATGAGTTTTTGACAGAAAGGCCATTTGGAAACTTGGACAGTATTTTTCTGACTTGGAACTACTATTTGCTGACTGTGGCATCACAGACAAAGCAGAACAGAAGGCCTACAGCTGCAGGTACCTTAACATGATACTTAGGATTCCCTTCCACTAGCATGATCTGCTTTACTCTGAAGGTGCCCTTACAGCACTAGAAAATAAGGTATACTTGGACACCACCTATATCTCTACCATTTGACCATCCAAGAAACTCTTGCATCACTACCTAGGCCCTTTGTAGTGCAATGACAAGCTGGCCACACCTCATTCTTCTCCATTCCATGAGTTGCATCCACTCCATGTTCCATATCATGATACAATATAGTCTTGGATTATCTGGTAAATCATATAGTAAACAAATGCTCCATGTTTTTATAGGACTTCTACAATATGATCTGACCTGAAATGCAGCATTTGATCTTGCCTAATATCCTACTGGCCATAAATTTTTACAAGATGATACAAGATCCACAATATGATTCAAGATCAAATGCTGCATTTCAACCTAGATCATATTGTAGCAGTCTTATAAAGACAAAGAATATATGTTTACCATATGATTCACTAGATAATCCAAGACCATATAGTGGAAATGCTTTGATGGCATGCAACATATTACCATGCATCCAAGATCATCTTAATTACCAGATAGTTTACTATGTGATCAAACCATATGCTGCATATTGTCAGACAAAGGAATAAGACCACATCCAAGTCAAATTCAATGTGTTTTCAGCCTTGGACCACAGTAGATCTTGTAAAGAAATGCAGGATATGATCACTATTATAACTGTAACATTTGTTCAAGGTAATAGTCATCATCAAACTGTAACTGCATTTAATATATTATTATGATAAAGAATCTAGAACAAAGTAAGTATGGGTATCAAAGGAATAGTCTCACAATATGATCAGGATATGTTCTTGAATGATATTGTTCTGTGCACTCAGTGAAATAGAGGATTAATTTAGTCAAAAATCCTTGTATATGGGGAAATGGTCTGAGTATATGCCCAGCACAAAAGCTGAAATTTCATCCATGTTGAGAAAATTTTCAAGGCCCTCCATCGACCAACTATGTTGCCAATTGAGCACGTGACACCCCCTTGACCCGCATACGACACCTTGCTACGGTGGGTTTTCTGAGCCGACGCAGCAAACCCTAGTTTCTCCAGATGTTACAACTCAGATACAACTTTCTAGAGGATCACGAGCGGGCATGGTGGCAACATTGAGGACCATGCGAAGGAAAGCAGACAGGCTTTTACGGGCTTTCTGGCAGGCGCAGCAAAATCCCTCTAGTATGACTTGTGAGCGACGATGAGACAGCCTTTTGGCTGGTCGCAATCAGCGTGCGCAGAAGGTCACCAAGGGCCTCCAGGAAAACGAATGGTTGGTGTAGAGGAGGCGAGGGAGCATGAGTCAGGATGTGAGAAATGTTGGTGAAGGCCGCTAAACCATGCCATGGGTGGTGGTGGGTGGCCGCAGAACATGCCGCCGGAAGTCATTAGAGGTCGTTAGAGGTCGTAAAGGTCATAAGATGTCGTAAAAGTGAAAGGTGGTGGTGATGGTGGGGGTGGTGGTAGTGTGAGAGACAGCGGCCTACAACCGCCTTTGGAATCGTGCGACCCGATTTGGGAATTGTCGGCAGCTGCAAACGACGGACTTCCCTCTCGCCTGAACCATAATGAGTGGTATGTCTCCCCAACCCTCTGCACGATTCGCCATTAATAAACCTCAGAAAAGATGATCAGAGCACCCTGACACTCCCTTCACCCCCGTTTGACAGCATTTCCGCTCTTCGTTATTCACCAACAAATCCAGACCACCTGTTGGTTTCGTCATGGGACACGGTACAGTTGTCGATGTTCCTTCATAGCTTCGGATGCTAACGACGATGAGTTCAGAGCGTTAGACTTTACGAGGTTGGAGAAAAGGGAGTTAGAGAAAGCGAGGCAAAGGCAAAGTTTGACCATCGCGCACCAGTCCTTGCGTGCACCTTCTCCGATGCGACGCATGCGTTCAGCGGAGGGCTCGACACGTCTGTCCGAGAGTATGTCGCGATGTATCGTTTCTCTGTGCATGCTGACTCTTACGCCGTCTGAACATAGACTTGATCTCGCGACAGAGAACATACGGAACCTCGGCGCGCACAACGACAGCATCTCAACCATGGCCTACTCCTGCGACTCAAGTGCGTTTATCTTCTCCCATAGCTCCTTGATGCCCTAAAACCCTCTTCAGACGTCCTAATAACCGGCTCCTGGGACCGCACCCTGCGCTTCTGGGACTCTCGCGCCACCAGCCCCCAACAGTCATCCTATGAGACGCCAGAGCGCGTGTACCAGCTCGACCTGGTGAACAACACGCTTGTCGTCGCGCTGGCCAGCCGACTATTCCATATCTACGACATTCGGAAAATGGACACGCCGGCGCAGCAGCGAGAGAGCAGCCTCAAATACATGACAAGGTCACTTGCATGCATGCCTGATGGCCAAGGTGCGTGTGGCTGTACCATCCTTCTGTGCCCCATCTGACATAGACCGCAGGATACGCTACCGCATCGGTGGAAGGCCGGATAGCGGTGGAATACTTTGACCCATCGCCGGCCGCTCAAGAAAAGAAATACGCTTTCAAATGCCACCGTCAAACGATCGACGACGTCGACCACGTCTGGCCCGTCAACGCACTTGCCTTCCATCCCACGTAGGCTGTTCCCTCTTCCATCCCGCTCTCCTTTGTGTCGGAGCTCACTCATCTCACGCAGGTACAACACGTTCGCTTCAGCAGGCTCGGACGCAACAGTCTCGATCTGGGACCACAAAGTGAAGAAACGTCTACGCCAATACCCTAAATTCTCCAACCCGATATCTTCGCTTGCATTCAACTGCGATGGGACCAAGCTCGCGGTGGCGATCAGCTATACTTGGGATGAGGGAGAGGCGGGGCTGAAGACGGCTGAGCGCCCAACGGTACTGGTGAAGAAGCTCGGTGACGAGATCAAGGTACGTCCGTCGTTGATACAATCCCGCCGAATGTCTGCTGATTTCTGCACGCTTTTTTTGTCGTTGTAGCCAAAGGGGTGGACAGGGAACTAATTTCTGTGTTGTAATACGCCTGTGCTTGCTGTGAGATAAAATGTTAAGTGACGATGTTTTTCCGACATCGTTCCGTGGCCTGTTTCAACAACGTTCCATGAATATATATATGGTAGTGACGGAGGCGAGACAACGTGAGTGAGTCTCAATGGCAAAAAACAAGCGCACTCTCTCTCCAACTTGTACTACCATCACAACCGATAAACCATGTCCGAGTCAATCAACCGCTGGATCCCTCTCGAAAGCAATCCCGAGGCAGGCCGCGATCTAATATCTACGCGAAACGACTAACCATATGCGCTGAACAGGTCTTGAACGCTGTCAGTCTGGACCTGCACCACCGTCGCGCGTTATTCTCATCCCCCATTCTCCATCCCACAGTGGTCAAGCAAAGCAGGGCTCGTAACAGCGCGCGCCGGATTTGAGGATGTATATGGGCTGGACGACGAGGTGTTTTCCTCTCTCCTTGGATCTCAGTCGCACTACTAAAATTTGTCCACAGCTGCTAGGCCTCGTCACACAGCCCGTCAAAGCCGTCCTGCTCCTCTTCCCGATCACTGAAGCGCTCGAAACGAAGCGGGAAGCCGAAGATGCGCGGCTCAGGGAGGAGGGGCAGCCGCTGCTCGACCCGACTGTGCTTTGGATCAAGCAGACGGTGCGCGTTGCGTTCAATGTATCCAATCTGACGAAACTCAGGCGTACGGGCGCGATGCATGTGTAGATCTCCAACGCGTGCGGGACGATCGGGCTGCTACATGCCCTGGCCAACGTGCGTGATATACCCTTTCCTCTCCATCCTACGCAGTGTCGAATTGCGCGTTCAGTCCGACGTGACGATCGTCCCCGAAAGCCCCCTCGCTAAATTCATCGACGAGTGCAAAGGTTTGTCTGTCTTCACATTCTCCCCTTCCTGCACTCATTAGACTTCATCGCGTAGGCAAAACCCCCCTCGAACGCGCCACACACCTTGAAACGACCCCGCTCTTTGCAAACATCCACGCCGAAGCCGCGTCGAGCGGGCAAACCAGCGTACCCACGGAACTCGACACCGATCTCCACTTCACGTGTTTCGTGCGCGCGCCTGCTGTGCGTCCCAAAGAGGATCTAGACAGCCCGGTGAGGCACCGGGTGATTGAGCTGGACGGAAGGAGGGAAGGACCTGTGGATAAGGGAGACAGTGAGGATTTCTTGAAGGTAAGGGCAAGCTTGTTTCCAGTGGAATGAAACTGATGATGGCCATGGTTATGTGGGGTAGGACGTGGCGAAGATTATCAAGAACGAGTATCTTTCGAACGCCTCAAGCATGAATTTCAGCGTGATCGCGCTTGGGCCTGGATCCACTTAAGGACTCGATGTGAATGCATGATGTATGGTGTCTGATGCGTGGATTATAACAAGTGTAAGGGTATAAATCATGTAACAGTAGTCTAGATGTATCAAACACGGAACCTCATGTATGCCATGAGCAACGCCGAACAACCAGTGACTGTGGCGTGCCCAAATAAGACACCTTCTCGTTCCATACAGAGGTCGCAGCGACTCACCAAAACCAACGAGATACTGCAGGGTCGTAGCCTAGGCAAGTCGTGTGATATGCACCTCGACATCGCAGAGACACTACATGACTCACCTTTGACGCTTGTATCGCAGTCCTCAGCCCAGCGATCTCCTGCTCAATCCTCGTATCAACCTCCTTGATCTTGAGCTCCTGATGACTGCTCTCCTCACGCATTCGCCCCTTCTCGAGGTTGAGATCCAGCCTCACGCCGGCCTGCGTGCGGGTGATCTCTTCTCGTAGCCGCTGCTTGAGATTCTCGATATCAGCGACGAGGCGGTCGTTCTCGGCCTTGATCATGGCAAGGTCATTCTTCTCCATGAGCTGGAGCTCGGATTTGATCTGTGCAAAGTCGACCTGTTGTGTATAGTGGTGCTGTGCGATGTTGGTTGAATTTATTAGCCATCGGAAACGCGCAGTACGCACCTTCTCCTGTTCGGCTTTAGTGACCATATTACTAGTCATATTTCGAATACTCTCGTCAATGACCTCCGCCATTGCGGACATGATACCCTCCGCCTGCGCGCGATTCAAGCCCTCGCGCTCCAGCCGCTGGACGAAATGATGTGTGTCGAAATGAAAGTCATGTCTGGCATGTGAGACTGAGAAATTCCTGGAGAAATGTAGCGGGCGTGTAATGGTGCGGAATGCAGAGAGGGACATGGTGAGAGGAAGGAGGGCCGTCGGCTCGGAGTCGGAGGACGGAAAGCAATTGTTTGACAATGGCTTCTCGATGCAACAGGTGTGCATCACATGACACGAAGCTTAGCAGGTTTGTTGCACTGCCACCGAGTCGGCGCTAGTACCCCTCCTCACGTCGTCCTCACCGCAACGTCCTGCTAATCTTTCATACCATGTCTCTCTGCGGATCTTCAACAAAAGGCGCTGGCTTTGGTCGTGGAAAACCCGTACGCGATCCCCGTCTCCTTAACCCGCATTTTAACCAACTAACAGCATAACTCCAGATACAAAGAAAGGTACACCCCACACTCTGAATAAGGCGAATGTGACGGACCAGTGTATTTGCCAGGTCGTGGTCTGTGGTGATGGAGCCTGCGGTGCGTGGCATCTTCACCTTCCCATTGTCAGCGTCTCACGCGTCTACCTACAGGCAAGACCTCACTACTGAACGTCTTTACTCGTGGCTTCTTCACTCAAGTCTAGTGCGTACATGCCTTAGTTTTATTTTTGTAATACATCCAACGGCGGACCCAATCACAGTGAACCAACCGTGTTTGAGAACTACGTGCAGGACATCATCGTCGATGAGCAGGTCGTCGAGCTTAGTCTATGGGATACAGCAGGTGCGCCCCGTGATCCTTCCTTGCGTTCTGCTTCATCGCCCCTGATAGAGCGCTACTTCCCCTTCCTGATCAGGCCAAGAAGAATTCGACCGCCTCCGGTCACTATCCTACGCTGAAACACACGTTATAATGATCTGCTTCTCAGTGCGCACAACATCCTCCTCTCCCCTCCCTTCGTCAACATTCATCTCGCAATATATTCCAGGTCGACAACCCCGTGTCATTAGAAAATGTTGAATCCAAGGTACTTGTCTCCCCGATCCTCCATCTACCTGCGCCTCTCAACAACGATAACCCCCGCAGTGGATAGACGAGATACTAGAACATTGTCCAGGCGTCAAGGTGAGCGCGCCCTCATATCACCCATCCACGGCTGTCTCACCAACCCCTCCACTCGGCAGCTAGTCCTCGTTGGTTCGTGCCCTCTTTCATTTACCCCATTCTATACTCACGTTACCCCATTCAGCGCTTAAATGCGATCTCCGTGACGACCGGGGTGTCCGCGAACGGCTGCAACGGTTCGGGACGCACGCGGTAGAGTACGAAGAGGGACTTGCCGTCGCACGGCGGATACGGGCAAGTCGATATCTCGGTGCGTTGTCTTCCTATTCCCTCGTTCTCGATTGCCCCTCCGCGCTACCACCTCCCACTATGCATCTCGCCTCAGCCCGTAACACTGACATCACCTTGGTCCCTTCTTCCACAGAATGTAGCTCCAAACATAACCGCGGCGTCTCAGAAGTCTTCTACGAAGCTGCACGCGTTTCGCTCAGCACACGAGCCAAAAGCGGCCACGGTTGTGTCGTAATGTGATCCAACATCGTCATACCCTTTTGTCTCTTTCTTGCATACAACATGCCCTTGCCTCGACGATGGACGATAACCTTGATTGACCCATCGATACCATGTATCTCACTTATGTATACCTTAGCAGCTTTACCCTTATTTCTGGATGGAATTTAGCACGGCATGATTGTCACTTTCCTGATCCGAGAGAGAGAAACCGCATCCATTAGAAAAAAACGACAAGCCAACAACAAAGCATTATACGGTCCGATAGTACAAGTACGAAGTACGAAAATTTCACAACGGGGAGGCGCCCAGAGAGTCTACGCTAAAAACCGCCAAACCCGGTCGTCGCATATGGTATGCCATTAATGGGCGGCGGCGCCTGTCCTTGGAAACTACACGCAACGGATAATGGTCAGGCCAAGTAGAAGTAAAGGAGCTTAGGAAACTCACCCGTTCGTCAGCAGTAGTGTGCTCCCGAAACCTCCAGGGTTGATAATGGGAGCTTCCGATTCCACTTGCTCCTTTTGTGCGTCCTTCTTGGACCGCTCCTTAACCTCCTTCTCCAGCTGCGCCAACTATTCCCAAACAAAACGTGGGGGTCAGTAATCTACCATCGACGTGCGCAGTGTGCAACGCACCTTATCCACCAGCGAGCGCTGCACCTGGATCCTATACGGCATATAAAAGTCGTTAAGACCATGCTGCCAGCTTAGCTCCTCCACAACGTCCGATCGGACCAAATCAAAGGTTGCATAGAGCAGCGCCGCGAAGCACTCCTTGTTGCCGATATCCACAAAGTAGCCCAACAGTTCCTCCGCGACCTCCGTCTCTGCCGAAACTGCCGCAGTGACGATCGCATCCTTGAAAAGGCGATCATGCTTCGACAGCGCTATCGAGTCTTCCCAGCGCTTGTTCTTTTTGTACAGGTGGGCCGCGAGTCGCCTGAACTCAAGGAGCTGGTGCTTCTCGAGGCGCTGGGCAAGGGAAATATTGTTGAAGTTGTCGAAGCTGTCAATAGAGTCGCGCAGCGTCTTGTAGTCCTCTTCCTCGATGAGGAGGTCATTGTACGCGTCATTGACGGCCTCGATGTTGAGGTGTTGCACGGCGATGAGGTATGACCTGATCAGAGGGATGTGGTCGATCTGGCGGAAGACACGGACTACGCGGCTGTGGTCGATACGGGGGATGAGAACCGTGAGGAGATCGGTCAGTAGGACGGGCTGCTCCTGGAGGTAGAAGGTCAAAGCCTTGTAGTAACTGTGTAACAGGACATGAGTAACGAGTCAGCGAAGTCACTTGCATAGGCATACATCTCGACATTGGCCGCGCGGACAATGACATCCTTGAACTGGTTGTGCTCCCATGCATCCGCAGAACGTTCAATCATCGCCAGTGCGGCATTATCGAACTCGTCGTACTTGATGTACAGGAACACAAGCTCTGGCCAGAGATGTGCCTTCTCCGTAGCCTTGATAACCTTGGGAATGTTGATGCGGGCGACGAAGAGCTTGAGGTGCTCCAAGACTAAAACAGAGTGAGCTGGTGCTGGGCTGCGGATTCCAAACCCACGTACGTTTAGCCGGCTTGTACTTGCTCAACAGGATCGACAGCTCAGTAAAGATACCCATATGTGCCCGCTCCAAGCTCAACCCAGCCTCCAACAGTCCGACGACCTCCTCGAAGTGACCGCGGTTTTCGTAAATTTTGATGAGGGCATTGAGTTCTTCCTTTAAGAATAGTGAGGAGTGAACGGTGTATGATGAACGGGAATGGGCTGACAGCATGAACAATGATGTTGAGACCGCAAATCTGGGCCAGACGGAACTCCGACTTCTCGATACACGCAGCATGAACCTGCTTCCAGACCCTAAAAGCACATCATGAAACGCACATAAACTAAGACATGGGATCTACTCACTGTGTATTTCCAGCCTTCCTAGCGCTCTCGACGGCGGCCTGGTTCTCTCCAAGATAGATCAAGGTCGTGGCGAGACGAGCCCAGTTGGAGATGCTGGTGAATAGCAGTTTCGCAGCCTGGTATAGCTCATCCTCGAAGCACTTCTCTCCAACCTCCAGGATATCGGCAACGTTGGTCATACCCAGGAAATCCTCCATGTCGTGTAGGCGGTCAGTCTTGGCGTATGCGTAAGCCAATTCCGTGTCGATCTTGGGCTCCCGCAAAGTCTTGCGGGCCATCTGGAGGAACCTGACGAGATCATCGTGCTTTCCAGCATGGTTCGAGATCTCGATCACTTCGGCGAAGTTGGACGGGTCCTCAGCCTTGATATACGAATCTTGGTTGCAGTGTCAATCGTTGCTGGGAAAAACTTAGCAGACTATCACGTACCGATGGAGTCCTTGATACGCAGACCGTCGAGTTGGGCCTTCGCGAGTCGGCTCCAGACCTCGGGCTTGTTGACCTTGTTGGCGAAGTCGACGCCACGATCGAGCGAGACAATATGCTCGACGAGTACGTTGATGGCCATTCCAAATTGATCGTACTTCTTATAGATGGTGAGAGCCTCCTCGAAGAGACCATGGTCGGTAGCGATCTTGGCAATTTCGCTGGCATCGTAGTTCTGGAGCTTGTTGATATACCCGACGACCTTGCCCTTGTCTGCACGGATGGCAGTCAACAATAGCAGATTCTGGAGGTTCTTGTTGTCGCTGAAAGAAGAGGGCTCGATGATAATCTTCTCGAGGAGCTCAATGAGCTCGATGGGGAGGTCCGCCTGGAGGAAAGACTTGACGGTGATGGAGACATCATCGGGGTCTGTACATTCAGGAAGAGCAGTGGCGACGATCTTGTCCACGTTTCAGCACACAGAGAATAGACTGAGCAAGTGATGTGACAAACCTGGTCAATGAGCTGGCGACGGTGAACGTTGTCGTGGACAAGGACCTGAGCCCAAAGGTCAGGCTCGCGACGCTTAATCAAATACCGAGCCTGCTGCTTGAACATCGAGTTGTCGTTGGTGATAGAAATCAGCTCCTCGTCGCAGAGACCCTTGGCATAGGCAATGTACGCCAGGTAGAGGTCGCGCGCCTCACAGAACTTTCCGACAACAAGCGGCTCGTACAACTAACACAAATTTCAGTAAAAAATTGCGAAAATGCTGGGCGGACTGACGTTGTTCTCCTTGAGGAACTGCTCAGGGTTGTTGTTGCTATCGATGTAGATCTTCGCGAGTGCGTTGAAGACGGCAGTATCCTGGCTGCCAGACTGAACGCGGGCCTCGAGCCAAGGGAGAATCAACTTCAGGCGGTTGCGCTGTTCAACCTCGTGGACCAGTTCATCGATGGGGAAGTTGCCAGTAACAGAAGCAAGGAGGCCCTTGATTGTCGTCTCATCGCAGTCGACATCGAGGAGTCCTCCAATGACCTGAGGAGCGCGGACAGAATTGACACGCTGAACATACACCTCGATGAAGTTTGTGAGCCCGTTCTGGTAGAGATAGAGAACGAGGTCGTGAACGAAGTCGAACCGGTCGCAAACGATGATGAGGGGAAGCTGATCAGAGAGCTTGGCCTCCTTGAGGAAGTTCTTGACTTTCTCCGGGTTGTAGAAGTTGCTCTCCCTGCAAATGCGCTCGACTTCGCGAATTTGACCAGTGCGGGTGGCAGCCTGAATGTACTTGAAGTGCACCTCGGGATCTTCGCTGAGGTTGACGACGGAGCCCAAGTAATAGTACAAACCTATAGCACGGCGATTAGATCTTGTGAGCATTGTGTCGATTGAAAACCGTACCCTCGAAGCTCTTGAAGCTCTCAAACATCTCGATGAGCTTGACGGGCCCCAAAATGTCGGAGTACTTCGTAGCGATCTGAATGACGACCTGGAGATTCTGGCGGATGTTGACGCGAAGCATCTCATTCAAGCAGGCCATTGATTGCTCGGTCGTCAGGCGGCTGAAGTAGTTGACGAGCCACTGGAAGTGCGCGGGATGAGTAAAAAAGGAAAACATTTAAACGCTTGAATTCTCACATCCGGCGGAAGAGTCGTGGTGTGCACGATAGCACGCTTGATGTCGGCCAAATCTTCGTAATGTTCAAGGGCCTGTAAAGATAACGTCGTTAATAGTTGAATGATGTGTAATCTCAAGAGGGCTCACGCGTTGCAGCAGACCAGCCTTCTCGCAAAGGTTGGCAATTCTGGGCCGGTCGTAGTGGGTAAACATCTCATTCCCGAGAATGGCATCAGCGACCTGGGGTGCATGCACTAAGTTCATCTCGAGAAGGCGCGTCTGGAGGGGCCCTTGTTCCGGCTTGTTGTCCTTGAGTGCATCAAGGAGGAACGATGTCGCAGGCTGAATCATGTTCTGGGACATGAAGATGTCGACAACCTACACACCAAAGTTTGAGATACGGGCAATGAGCGAGACAAGTGAAACAACGCACCCGCTCGACGTCGACCATGGGACCACCCTCATCGTTGACGAGCTGAGTCGCGAACTCTGCGCCCTTCTCCGGGTTTGTGCGCATGACATGTTGCAGGAGCGCAACATAGTCAGGTTGGTACCCGACTTTCTTCGAATAGAGCACGATCTTGTCGATCTGACCAGTCTCTGCGAAGCAAGCGATAACCTTGTTGGGAACGCTGGCCCGGAGGTAGACACTAAGGGCGAGTGTCATATCGTGGAGACGAACGATATCTCCGAGCTCTTCACTGCACGTGAGCTGAAGACAAGGAAGTTGAAGGAGTCGGCGATGAAGTCGGAACAAGAAACAACACACCTTGTTCTCCTTAAGCCACTTCTCAAGCAGTTGCTTCCTGCCTTGCTGGAGCACAGGACGCGCAAGCTCGACGGACTCGAGGTGATTTAGCTCTCCCTTCTCCAACAGAATACCGAAATATTGGAGAATAGGCGACAGACCACCAGGAGGGGTGGGCGCCTGCTTGAACGACTCGATGACCTGAACAGTACGAAGAATGCCCTAGATATTCCAGTTAGACAAAGTCGAAAGGAAAACGATGAAAATTTCTTACCCGTGGTGAATTTGCCGCAATTTTGGCAGCCTCTCCGTATTGTCCGCTCTGGAACAGCTGCTGATACTGCTTAACGTAGAGGTCATCGGCACCAGGAAGGTTGGCACGACTGGCCAGCTTGAAGGCAAGCTCCGTGTTGTTGAGAGTCGTCAGGATGTAGGGGATGATGGTTTGCTCATCGACGTTGACGCTAAGAACCTGGCCCTTCTTGTTGACACCGATGATACCGTTGGTCGCCTCGTGCTCCGCAGTGACAAAGATGGTCTCGCCGGAGATACGGTTCATGTAGACACATGCGCCAGTCTCGAGGTCGTACAGGTGGATGAAGCCGTATTTCGTGACCAAGTAGACGATGCCGTGCTTCTTGGACACTTGCATCGCCACCGGGAAGTCGTTGGTTGCCTCGGGAGGGAAGTAAACATCGACGGCCTTCTTGACAAACGGTGGGTCGGGAGCAGCGTGATCAATCTCGACGACATGAAGCTGAAGAAAGTGTTCATTTGAATACACGTTGAGGAGCATGAAATCTTGTGTAGACGCACCTTGGCACCAGTTGCTGTCCGCACCGCAAAAGTGAAGAGCTTCGTGGGCTTCTGATGACCGTCCTGCTTGATCTCGGCGAATGATGCCGCGTGTCCCTCAATGGGTTGACTGACACCACGGTCGCGACTGTAGAGTTGCATCGAGCCCTTGACCTTGAAGGCTGAGGGGTTGGTCGAGTTGCCCGAGATACCAATGAGGACCAGCCACTTCTCGTCCGGGGTAACGCGATAGTTGATAATTTGGGCACCGGCGAGCGTTGGATGGCGATCGAATATCTTCTGGGGAGGTGACGTTGTGTCGGAGACGGTCCAGTGATAAACGGCCGTCTCAGTGACCAAGCCAATCGTCGTGTCCGAGACCCACTTCCAGAAGACAACATCCTCGTTGTTAACATGCGACTTGACCTTCTGTTTCGCTTCAATGTTGAAGATCTGAAGCGTCCGGCCAGCTAGAATAACGGTTTCCCTCGTGAGTACATAACAAGAGATAGGGTCTGCTGTTACGTGCCTTTCAATGCTAGAATCTTCTGCCGCGGGTGCATGATTGCAGAATCAGCGGAAATGGGGCGCCGGAGCACATTGTTGGCGTCGGCGAGGTCGATGATGACGACCTGGTTCTGCTCATTAACCTTTTCTCGCACACAGATAAAATGGTCGGATTCAAGCGTAAGAGTCTGCAATTATGCCGTATCAGTCGTTGAAGGTGTAACCGTCTCTGCTGCGGACAAACCTGTTAAGTTTGTCAGTACACGCCAGCGAGAGCAGCCGCGTCAGCATACCTGGAATGAAATGGACGCGGGTTGGACACCAAGACTTGAGAGCTGCAGATGCTCGCAGAAGGCGATGGGTTTTGAGGTGTCTACTGCCGCCATTGTGGAAGAGATAGCAGCTACGGCTCGACTGTCGGGGCGGGGGGAAGGGGAGAATATTTGTTTGGCCGTGTTGTTCAACTCCCCTTACACGTTGCCGCGTAACCACTGACGCACGAAGACCGCACGAAGATGACTGGATATTGAACGTACAATATTTCTCAACCTGTCGTAAGTACGCTATACTTAATGTCGTATGTCCAGGAGCAAGTGGTGTACGATGTAGATATCAAACTGATCAAAACAACTAAAACTGAATGTTGGTCTTGCGTGGTGCAGTCACCTCAAAAGACAACAGGAGGTTAATTTTGCTGTGGGCTGGCACCGCGCATAACCAGTTAATCTTCCCATTCAAACCCAACGCCTCCACGTCACATCCCGGCTCGTCTGCCCCGTCCCATTGTGCAAGGACACCTTCAGCGACCTGTATGGGAGCGGGTGGTAAATCAGCAGCAGCGTTAACAGACTTCAAGCGATCCTGTTCTGGCACGATGCTGAGCTCTAGGCTGATTCCCTTGACCGTAATCTGGGACGTGTCTGATGTGGGAAACCGGTCGACGACTTTCAAGTTGGTGACGGCGTGGGGTTTGGTGTTGGAAACCGTGATACGCTGGTCGAATGAGTGTGTCACAGTGTTACCATAGAAGCCGTTGATGACGCGCTTCGTGGTCAGAGGGTGGTATGTCACTCAGATGGTTGGATCCACTCTGAAGATCATCGCGTGAACAACCAGCGTTCATTCCGGAGGTTGAAAGAATTCCTCACCCCAAAGCGCAGTCGAAGCTTTCTTGAGGGCTGACGAGCGGTACATTCGACTTTGCGATGAAGCTACCATTGATGTACACATGGGCCTGTCCTTCAAGGAACGTATAGTCTGAGGCGTTAATAATTCCAGCCTATTCCTAAGGTTACCGTTAGAAACTGTGATGTTTAGCAAGTTGCGTACTTTTAGATGGCATTTATGGTCCCGCTTAGGAACAACTATCCATGACATGACTGCATCGAGCTCCAGCTCAACGATTGTCACGCTGTGAAAAGAACCATTGCCGGGAACTGTAATCGTCCCTGGTATTGAAAACCTCGCGTTGACGTCACCTCGAGAGGTGACAACCATATTCCGATGAGACATCTCCGATGATTGGCCTCCGGAGCGCGAAGGCAAAAGGGAGAAATTTGGCAGACTCGGCATAAGGAAGCCGCCTTTCGCCAACCTCCGCACCGGAGGGCAGACTGACAGTGTCCACGGAGAGAGATGGGGGATGTCCACACCCAAGGTGGGCGACGCCGTCTCAAGGGTCAGTGGGACGCCATTCCAATCCTGCTCAGATAAGCGCCTCGGTCAGCGTTTAGTAAGTGAAAGGAAGGAAGCGTAGACGAACCTCTCCCGTGGATTGGGATATAACAGCCTTATAAATCAGCGTGACAGGCTTGTCGGTGTCTTGCATGTTGACGCGAATGTCATATGCTGCATCCCAGGACCCTGCCTGCACGGCTGAGAGTCCAAGTCATTTGAAGAACGCGCACTTGGTAGAGAGTATCGCACCGTAGATGACAATAATTTCCACCGGCTCTGCGGAAGGCGCAAAGACATTAATGGTCATTTGCACTCTCAGCTTCGCCTTGTATGGGGCCCCGGTTGCGGCAATTTCTGCGCGCTCTTTCTCGATATCCGGGTCAAGACCCTTTATTCGCCTTTCCAGTTCGAGAGTCTTCGTGTCGATTTTCTCTGCTACCAAGTCGTAATGCTCCATGATCTTGTCGAGTCCTGATACGTCAGTGTCCTTGACATTTAACGTGTCAAGGTACGTTTCGAGGGATTGATTTCTCTTCTTGCAGAGTTGAAGGGCTTTCTCCGCGAGTTCTTTTTCCAGGAGGAGGTCCTCCAGACGAGGAGATGTTGATGCGACGTTTGGAGTCGGTGAATCCGAAATCTTTATGTCGTGGATCGTTGCCGTGCCACGACCCTCCACTCTGCATACCGAAACATCAGCACCGCACAAATGTACCTCAGCAACGTATCTACCTGATGGAATCGCGGTCCAATACATTTGGAAGCCCGGTAATGACGACGTCGTTCTGGCCTGTTTGGATTGTGAACCTGCAGAGACGCGTTATCTCTGCTCGACCTTGATACAAGTCGACGTTGATGATTTTACTGTCAGTCGACGACACCAGATCAACATTTGTCCGTTCAGAGGGAGGGGAAATTTTGCCAGTAGCCATGTCGCTGGTGATGTTGAAAGTTGGCTGAAAGAGACTGGCGGTCTGGGTGTAGGAGGACGGCGTGAGCGCCGAGTGGGAACGTAAGATGTATGCCGACCCTGTGTCAGCCAGGCTCATCACAGCCGTGTTCACCGCAAGTAATTTTATTTCAAGTAAAACGTCTTCGTGTCGAAATGAGTCTGAGCGAAGTTCGAACAACGTGCCGGCGCTACTAAGCCGGGAGCCCGCGCACTGGAGCCGCGCACGCGGCACATCTACATCGAGCTAACAACAACATCGGTAATATGCACCACCAGAAATTAAGACGCACAGCAAAGTTCCAGTGAGCGATGCGTGTTTCGGTGGAGAGGTCAAGGAGACAAGTGGTAGGGAGATGAGGTGGCGTGGGAATTTTATCGAGGAGCAATTTCTGAAACTTGGAAAGGTTTGCTACTTATCTCTTCGCCGTACACCTGATACATACTTTGTGGCTCTCGCAGGCATCTTAACAAGTTCTATTCTGGCAAGAACCGTATCGACTACGCGATTAATTTATGGCAGACCTTATCCGATCTGCAAAGTCTGGCAGCGACTGGACGGAGCATGACCTACGAGGCTACAACATCACAGTATCTCCCCAACGCGCAGAGAACTTCTATGGGATATCTCTCCCCACAGTTGCGGATCTTAGCACCTTCGACCCCCATCTAGTCTCTAGTACACTCAGTACACAGGGGCTCTCGGATGAGACTTACCGTCTCTTGCAGTACTTAGACCTGGCATTTAAGGCGAATCCTGGCCAAGAGTCAGCTATCCATGATTTTGCGAGGGAGATATTGCGCGTGCTTGGATATGAAAGGCGTGGCTTCCTCCTTCGATCTCGTTACGCCATTCCGCTTCTGATCTGTGGCGATTTAAACCAATCAGCGCAGACGGATGTTTCCCTTATCTAGGGCTCATCGACCATCCTTCTGGCGCTTCGAGAGGACCAAACCACCCCCGACCCCGAACCCCAAGTCGTCGCTGAGGCCATTGCAACTTTTCAGCGGAATAATCGTGCTTGATCACAGTTGGGTCAACCTGAGCTTGACTATGACCATTCCATGATGATCGGCACTCGACCCATCTTCTAAGTGGTCCCCGTCACTCGAGAAGTGAACGACACTGTTGTTGGAGGACGATATCCTCTATCTGCTACGGTGGGCAAGAGATGTGTAGTGACATCCAATAGTCGTCGTATAAGCAAGGGTATGAAATCCCCGGATTTTCGACAGATCGCACTCCGACACTATACCGCCTTTCGCAGGGCACATTGGTCAGCATTTATGTTTCCAGCGGAGATGTGAGCTTATCTTAGAGTTTGGTGAAATACGTCTCTGCATAGAATCAGTTTACATTCAGACATGGATAATTTCAGAAGTCAGGCACTATTTACTGGGTGGACTGAAGGCTTGTTTCGGATGGTACCTCCCGCGGCGCGTGGGCCCGCCGAGGAGGCCGAACCAAAAAAACGAAATACTGGCAGAGGCATGCAAGGCTTTGGCCTCGGAAAGACGTGGATAAAAGTTAAAACTCGTAAGGAGAGGCTGTGGCATATTCACCGCGAAATGCATGTGAAGTCGGTGCAAGTAGCAGTTGCCAGCAACGGAGAGCCATGCCAGTCTGCAGATCCATTTGATTTGATGATTGACGAAAAATTACCACGATTGCTCTGGCTCATACCACATCCCTCTTGTTCGCCGTGAACAGCGAGCCCGCCCCTCGTGTCATCGTCTCCACTCAGGGCTTTGTGGCCCCATTTTGTTGCCTTATCTTGGGCCGGAGCCATAACTATTATTGATCTCGTAATAGAGCTCGAGCTTGGACCCTGAACTGAACTTCTCCAACTTTCTCAGGTGCTCGCTGTGAGCTTAGTCTCCTCCACCATGTCCCTCAGTGCTGCCAATGGGTTCGCCAGTATCTACGGCACTCCTTCGAGGGCCGAGCGATTACCCTTTCCCCAATCCTCTAACCCATCCCCCATTCACACCACACAACGCCAACCCACTGCGTCTGCTGCATCGCACTCGTCCTCCTTCTCAACTGCGCCAACATCATCGAATTCGCCGTCCCCGGTGAACAAGGACAGACCTCTCACGTCTGCTGTGCTCCTCAAAGCAAATGCGGAAGCTCAAGATCCGAAACTGGCCGCTCTCGAGCAAGCAGTGAACGACCGCAATGTCATGTCCTCGCAGAACGCCCAACTATGGAAGCTCATCGAGAAGCAACGTACTGGTTACAATCAGATCCTCAAGGAGCTTGAGCGAGTGCGGGGGGAGCGGGATGCGTACAAAGCTAAGCTCAATGGCTCTAGTGGCAGCGGGCGAGAAGATCGGCGACACAGAGGCAGCGATGCGAAACGTAGTTTCTCTGAATCGGTGCACCCAGCGCCAGAGAGTGCCACGTCGTCCAACGGTGATCCCAGGCTTTCGGTGTCACGACATAATTCAGACGATCAACGTACGTTGCCACCTTTATACGTACCAGGTGGATTAACTATAAGCTTTTTGCAGCCACGTCCACGTCGCGCTCTCTGAACAACCCGTCACTTCACTCGTCCCGCTCCCATGAACCCCTTTCGCCCCGCGATAACTCCCTACAACCGAATGTCGACCCCTTTGGATCATCCACCAGTCTGGCACCTCGATCCCAAGCTCTTCCGCCCCCGCCCTCCTCCGCCCCCTCCGCCACCACTGTCACCACTAACAACCATCTACGACCAGCAAAACCGACCCCAACGCCGTTGGTTGCTCCCCCTCGTGCCGAAAACTCACAGCAACTCCCGTCCGCCATTGCAGCCACACAAGAGGCAAATCCGTTCGGATATTACGGCTTCCCGCCACAGGATTTAGTTTCGTTTGCAAACGGCGATCCTGCGTTGCGACAATACCCCCGCAAATCCAGTATCGCCGACAGCGTCAGCAGCGCTATGAGTTCAAGCACTGGCACAAGCAGCCACCTTTCCATTTCCACCAGCAACCTGAACTACGCCCCCTCCTCCCTCTCTGCCGCGCCATCCCCATATACCCCCGCAACGCAGCAATATTATAACGGGGGTATGACGCCCCAAACCGCTCCTCCCGCCTCAAGTGTATTTAATGGATTTGGCGGCACGTATCCCGATCAAACCACGTACAATGCGGTTGCCGCTCCGGAGCCACAGGCTCCTCAAATACTGACCACCCCCTCGGCATCCTCCAACTCCTCCCAGCCCAGTCTTCATTCGGCCTCGAACTTGTTGACGACTGTCATGGAAGGCCGGCCTCAGGCGTTATCCCGAGATTCTCGTATTTCCCTCCCGGACGAGGCGCGGCAGTACATCGCTAACATGACCGACTCTCCCTTCCCCAGCCCAAGGGTGGATACGTTCACAAAGCCAACCGCGTCATCACGTCTCACCCAACCACCGATTCGAATCCCTGAGAGCTCAAGCGGACTGGCACCCCCGCCTGCCACGAGCCTTGGCGAAAGTAATAGCCCCGCCGGTTCAAGCGAGTTCCTCGACATGAACGAAGACGATGATGACGACGAGGAGGATGAGGAGGCGGACGACGAGGAATCTGCAGCGCCAGACGATGCCGCTGACGATGTATCACTCCAGGACACACCGAGGCGCCCAACGCAGGTAACGCCTCAGATCGATGCTCCACAGCTGCAGGAGCATGTCAAGCCTCGTGTCGAGGTGGGCCTTTTCCCACTCCCCCCTACCCAACCGCAAAGCCAGTCTCAGATGTATCCTGCGCAGGCTTCAACTGAGGAACCCTACGCCTTCCCTGGACCGCACGTCAGCAGCGAGTACATGACCCCACTAGATAATCCGCATTCTCCACTGGCACAGAGTCAGCAGCAGCAACAGGCCCAGCAATCCTTGTCGTTTCTGCGCATTCAAGACCCGAGACAGCAGCAACCACTGGCTCACAGCGTCCCCGCCAATTTCCGCGCCCTCCCCTTGCTTCCCAATGATCTCCCTCACACGACCATCACAGTCTCACACTCATTCGTCCGCCCCAATGATCGCGGCAAAGAGGTACTATCGTTTATCGTGTTCGTGGACCCTGGGAATGGGAAAGAAGGGTGGAAAGTCGAGAAGATGTATTCGGATGTCCTGGGGCTAGACCAGCGTGTACGCAATGCCGTGGGCAAGTCTATGGGCAAGAAGATTCCGGGCCTGCCTGAAGGGAAGCTCTGGAAGGATCATGCGCCGGCCAAGGTCGACCAAAGAAAGGTATGTGGCCGTCCGACTCTCACATCGTCACCCCAATTTCTCTCAAATGAATAGTGATATTAACCTCCATATCATCTGGATTCATAGGCTGTTCTCGAAAACTATCTGCAGATGCTCATCAATCTGCAGGTGAGAGAAAATAACGAAGTGATCGCCTTCTTTACCTCCGACATCGTGCGCGAAGCGAAACAGCCTGTCATGCAAGTCGGACATAAGGAGGGATACCTGACGAAGCGAGGCAAAAACTTTGGAGGCTGGAAGACACGATTCTTTGTGTTACAGGGGCCGGTTCTAGAGTATTACGATACCGTGCGTGTTCATTAGTCTCTTCGGTTCTCCGGTCGTGCTTAAGCTGAGATTTCTCACACAGCGTGGAGGAGCGCATCTAGGGTCTATCCTTATCACAGGCGCTCAGATCGGACGACAGCAGAGAAACGAACGAACCACGAACACGGATGAGGAAAAGGAGTACAGGCACGCCTTCCTCATTGTTGAAGCCAAGAGAGGACCAGGGGGGAGCCATCCCCGCCATGTCCTCTGTGCGGAAAGTGACGCCGACAGGGACTCCTGGGTCGAGATTCTCGTTCGATACTTCACGGGAACATACAGCGAGGAACCTATCAAGTATGGCCCTGCCACAGTCGCAACCACGGCGTACCAGAATGGTATCACTGTTCAACCTCGTTCGAGCACGAGTTCGACCACCGACAGCCCGAACCGTAGACCCGCCCGTAACTTCTCAAAGGACGATATTTCGGTTTCGAGAGGCGGGGCCGTGCCCATCTCGCAACTGCCGCCAGATCAGTCCAATGCAAAATTATTCCCGTCCGCAGGCATCGCTTTGGACGAGTACAACCGATCGTCAAGTCCTTCCAAACACATGATGGATTCGTCTATAGACCCGCAAAACGCCACCTCACGCAGGCTGATGGGACAAGGCCAGCCATCGAGCCTTCCGGATTCATCACCGCTGTCTTCCATGTCGAACTTCCACTCGGACTCTTCGTTCGGTACCAGCCAGCGCGCCAACTCAGAGCTCGGCCACTACCCAGACTTGACTGGGCGAAGTAACCGGCAGGTTTCTCCCGAGCGGCACCGAACCCGGGATCCGCACGACAAGCACAAGGCGTTCCAGCCGACCTTGGACACCGTTGTCTCTTCGCCCATACAACCTTCACCTGTCGAGCGTGGACCGTCGCCTGACAAGCTCGAAGCGAACGCTAAAGTCAAGATCTCCGGACCATTAAACGGGGCTCCTATCCCATCTGGCTTCAAGTTTGGCGGAAAGGACGCGCCATCCGCATCGGAGTCTACTGCGGCTGACCGAAGGCTTAAGTCTCGGTCTTTCTGGGGCTTTGCCAAATCGAACGGTACGTTGGCTTCTTTCCTCCAATGATGATATGGCGCCTGATCTATCACCTCGTCGTCTTCATTCAAGGCGACAAGTCCCAGGCCGTTGCCTACATTCCTCGTGCCGTGTTTGGTGTGCCTCTGGAGGAATCTCTCGATGTCGCTCAAATAGCCAACCTTCCCGCGATCGTCTTTCGTTCGATCCAATACCTCGAATCGAAAAAGGCAGAACAGGAAGAGGGTATATATAGGTTGAGTGGTAGTTCTGCCGTCATCAAGAGCCTGAAGGATAGGTTCAACTTGGGTGCGTCTGAACTATGTTCCTCTTCGAACTATTCTCACACCTTTGTAGAGGGCGACGTAGATTTGCTGGCATCGGACGAGTACTGGGATCCTCATGCCATCGCTGGGCTGCTGAAAAGCTTCTTGCGCGAGCTACCGGCGAGCATCCTGACGCGTGACCTCCACCTCCAATTCCTCGCCGTGATCGGTATGTCCAGGCCGTTGTCTTCAAATATTCGTCACTGACCGACTGCCTTAGATTTCGTGGATCCCCAGGAAAGGATCAAGGAGCTCTCCAAGCTAATCGCATCGCTCCCGCTTGTCAACTACAGCCTTCTTCGAGCACTTACCGCGCACCTGATACTGATCGTTCAGAACGCGAATACCAACAAGATGACAATGCGCAACGTGGGCATCGTGTTCAGCCCTACCCTCGGGATCCCGGCCGGTGTCTTCAGCTTGATGCTCGGAGAGTTCAATCGCGTATTCAACGTCGACGCTGGGGCAGACCCTGATGCGAACGCGGAGAACGGCGTCGAGAATGGATCGGAGTTGGATCGGAGAAACAGCAAGCATTACTCTGACGCGGCAGCGGACCAGCTCCTCGGACTAACCGGGCGCACGCTGAAAAGTATGTACTCGTCGTCATCATCGTATCATACGTTATGGACTACGCCTGATGATCATCCTACAGAAGACCCGGCAAAGGAGGCCCCCTCGGACGGAGAGGAGTTGTCAGTGCAGGACGAGAGTGGGACGGAGACGACTGACGGTGACTTCACCCTGGAGTCATCCTCGGAGTCTGGGCCCGGATCCGCGTCTCTACAGGCTGAAGGTACCATCCAAATATCGTCGCCTCCTGATACGCCCACCGCATCGAGCAGCGCATCCAGAAGCAAACCGGGGAGGGTCCAGAATGTCGCTGCGACGAGGGGCTTGAATGTGAGCGTCACCGGCTCAGAGCGCGGCAACCGACATTCAAAAATGATTGGGCTGCCTATGTCTCCTCGGCCGGTGCAAACATCGACGCCCAACGTGCCATCGTCACCGAATCCACGGAGAGACTGATTTCTGGCTGTACGACATAACATCTTGATTCTTTTTATATCAGGCCTTGAACGCTGCCCTATATACCACCATTGATACCACTAGCACCACGATCCTTGGATGATTCCTATATTATTTCTTTTGCTGTTTGATTCATGACATAGTACTTACACCTGTACAACTTGATAACACCAGCCAACATTCGATTTGATGTGAAATGCCAAGCACCGCGATCAAAATAAATTTGTACCGGGTGCCAGCAAGTTGGGGTAACGCGGTTCAAACGTCAACTCCAACATGGGTTTCAAACAAGCTGCGGTCCTCGCTCCAGTCTCCTTCTTCCTTGGTTAGTAACGCAGTGGTTCGCTCAATTCAACTACAGTCTTCGGCGGAGACTAACTGATATCCAGGTGTCCTATTCATCTGCTTCAATGTGGACCACCGGATCTTATGGGGCGACCTGGGCCAGGAAGGGATCGCGGACGGATTCCAGTTCTACGCAACCTTCTTCAATGCGCCTCCCGCTATCAAGGTATGTGCACCTCGCGCCGTACATGCTTCCGGGGCACGCAATGGCCGGAAATTCGCTGATACCTGAATTATTGCTCTACTACCCGCCAGGCGCTCCTGCACGGAATGGTAGGCGTAGGCCTTGTTGGGTTGCTGTCGAAGCTGCACAAATGGGACGAAAGCGCGATGTTTTTTGACGGCTCATGTCTCGGTGAGTGTTCTCCGCCCCCGGCTGTCGTCGTTGCGAGTGGGATTCTGATTTCGATACCCAATCTCCCTTCAATCTCACATCTTCCTTCCTTCCTACAGCTGCCTACACGTTCAGCATCGCGATCTACATCACGGTAACGATACCGGCACTGCAGGCGACAGTCACGCCATTGGAGGCGGTCGAGAACCGCCAGGAAGCGTTCGAAGACCGGGTGCAAGCGCTGCGAGTGCTGTCGGCAGGAAATGTGATAATTGTGGGCTGCCTGTCGTTAGTCCTGGTACTGCAGGTACGTCAATCATCCATGGTTCTCCGTCTCGAACGGTCATTGACACCATGTAATGAATGGTACAGGCGGGTCAAGAATACGCGCGACGGGCAGTTGCCAAAGGCCTGGCTAAAATCGAAGAGGAAGAGCGCCGAAAGGCTACTCCGATTGAAAAGAAGGACCAGTAAGATTTGTATGTAGTTTTTGGGAATGGAATGGCTGGCAGCTGCAGACTCTTCAAAGAATCTTTCAATATGACTGCAATTAAAAGTATCGTGCCCGAGGCCGCGTGTACCGGCGTTCACGATAAACACCGACCGGTGATGTGCGGCCGATCACCGATCGCACTCCGATCACCTTTCTGCCAGATGTATCAGAAAGTCCATCATCGAAACGAACCCTTCACTCACACCTCAGGAGACTCCTGGCTCCTGGTTCTCGTCCAATTTACGGTCTCTTAACTATCATGAAGTGCGCCCAGGTCGTAATTGTCCAGGAGCAGGCACTTTGCTAGACCATGGCGCCCTGATACTACAAATTCCAGTTTTTCTGGGCTCACGTCACCAGCACTTACTTCCAGTAAAGTTCGCGTATGCTCCGGCTGGCGTCTGTGCAACCCTCTCCGGCAATCCGTCGACTTGAGCTCGAACTTGGATCATTCACTTCGCGTCGCAGTTGAGTCCCATTGTTCGATAAATGCACTTGTCTCTCAAGTTGCCATGAATGCAGGCTCACTGTTCACCCACCCTGCCAACTGGGGCGGCGTGTAAGTACATGTTTCTGATAGCATGTTACAACTTACGGTATCCCTCCTAAGCGAACGTAAGTTCTTTTGCGCCTCGCGACATCCATTGTCTTGCCGTCTCACGCACAAGAGAAACGAAGCACGACCCGGACACACCGTGAGTCCCAATGCCAACTTTTCCTAGCGGAGGGAGGAGTCAATATCACTCGTTTTATTTCCCAGTAACCCGCCCGCCTAAGAGAGGACTAGTACTCACGCTGCTATCTCTTTGCCTCTCGGTAACTATGTACTGATGCCGCGTCAGGTATCCTTTCCATTGTTCAAGGATTATCACCGTGCAGTCGTGCGCACACATTTTCGCAAAGAACCCCATCACTGATTCCCCGAACAGACAAAAAAAACTGACGCCGCCGCCGCCGCCGACGCCTGCCATCATGCGTGCGTACGTCTCTACCATATGCTTATCATGCGTACGACAAAGCAACTTCCTACCCCGCTCCGAAGATTCTCAGTATTCCAAAGCGTAGTAACACAACAGAAGCCCCGCCACTCCAGCATGATCTCAACAACCAGTGCTTCACGTCAAGGTGTTGGCGGACATCAGTAGTCATCGACGTCTGCTCCACAATCAGCCACCGTGGGTAAGTATACCTTCGTACTACTACTGGGCCGCACGACCATCTTCTCTTTCATCGATATCTGATATCGCCTGGGGCATGACCGTGACGACTTTCCTTCATATCATGCCGTACTTGAGGAAGAGCAGCCTGTTCTTCTCGCCTTCTCGTTCAAGGTCTAACGGCAGCGTCTCTCGCCAACTTTCACTTCATAGTACTGTTCCCGCGCGTGCGGGGTTTACGACGGGGCGTAACGCCCAGATGTTGCTTTATCACTCGTCTCTCCTCTGCGTCTACGTCAAGCTTCTCTGCATCACCATCTCACATCTACATGATCTGCTTCCCTCGAGCTTCCCTCAGGCTCATCCCGTCTTCAATCCGTCTTTCCCCTACCGGCGCCCAATCACGCTTGATTCATTCCGCTATCGATGTGACCCCCTTATACTCGCGCTTCACATATCCCAGTGCCGGCGGCAACCCTGCACCGACTCCCGACGCACGCGAGACATCCTCGACGCCGGCTCTCGTCGTCGTTCTCAGGATGTCTCCACAGCGCTCACAACAACGTCCAACTATCTGCTTATATCCGTCGAGCACCCCGAATCAAGCGAACGCGGACGTGATGGCGACGACTCCTACTACCGACGTCGATCGACACCCTCAGTTCGTGAATATTCGTGACTCAGCCGCCAACTTGTTCTCTTCTCCTCTGCCACACTAGCACCAGCAGCGCATCATGACCCTGCACCGACTCGCGCCGGCTCTCGTCGTCGTTCTCAGGATGTCTGCAACACAGCGTCATGCAATTTATATCCGTCGAACACCCGACTCAAGCGACGGGAAACAAATGGCGACTCCTGCCGACGTCGATCAACACCCTCCCTCTACTCTCCTCTGCCACACTACCGCTGGCAACAGCATAAGCAAACACGGGCTTCAACTGCAGGTGATGATGGAGATTCCTACCGACGTCGATCGACACCCTCTGCCACACAATGATCTCGACGCCCTCGCCCATGCAGCCCTGCGTCGATTGACACCCATCCGTGAATCGTGTATCCCAAGCCAGGTTCTAGCTCTCTACAACATGCGTTTCTCGTCCGTGCGGCTAAGCGAAGAGAGCTCCTTCAAGTGATGGCCACTACTACCAGCGCTCCTCTCAGGCCACACAATGATTTCGACGCCCTCGCCCATGCAGCCCTGCGTACCCTATACCCATGCCATGAATCATGAATCACGATAGTGAACGTGAACTAGGCTCCACGCCTCATGCGTGCGTGACGTGGTGGAGCCCTCCGGCGATCGCCTAACGGCTGGCTGGCTGCCGCGCGCGTTCAATGTTTATTGGACGCTATCGGCGTGCTATCGCCTCGTCCACTTGGACAGTTGCTATCCGAGGGCGCGTCGCACTGGCACCTCTCGTTTGTAACCGTTGTCTGTGCGTGCGTGGATCCCTGCGGCAATCGCCCAACCCCTGCGATTACCTGCCTACCTGTCGGGTTGTGTTCAGCGTATGTTTATTGGACGCTATCTTGACGGTGTGAGGCTATCGGCGCCTCGCTCGTTTCCTAGTACTACCTATAGCTGCCATCGTTGAGCCGGTGTCTGTTATTTCACACATATCACCTCTGCATCTGCATAGTTTACGTGCACAAGTTTCATTAATCAGCGTATTACTGCGTCCCATAGCATCCGACACTTGGAAATAAATTTCGCCGTCACATTGTAGTTCAAGTTCCCAAACCACAAATCCTCCTCCCAATTTTCGCACAACAGTGATATCCGCTCGGGACGCAAAAAAAATAAAGAAGCAAAACACGCGCCACACTGCCCCCGCTCTCCGTTCTCCGAGGGCGGCCGGGCGCGAGGTAACCCGCCAAACTCTCAAGTTTCGATGCTTCGCAGCCACACCCATGCACACGGATTTCTTTCTTTTCCTGCGCCCGCAACTGGATCCAATTTATTTATTTTTTCATCACGATGCGTTCTTCCTTCCTATCTAGTTCAATTCCTGTTTTTTTTTTCCCGACCGTGAGATGCACTTGAAGTCCCGCCCTCCTGGCGTGGTCATCGATCATAGTACACGCCCCCAGTACCCGACATGCACACACCACTACAATGTGCAATGTGCACGTACATCCTCCCGGCGGCTCGTCGCTTCGATCAGGATGGATCCTCTTTTGACAACATCCAGCACACGCAAATGCAAAGCCAGTGGCCATGCCAGGCCACTGTAGATCAATGATGATTAAATCAGCCACAGCGGCCACGGCCACGGCAGTGATCATTAAATCAGTTGACAGTCAATCAGTAAGTAAATCAGTCAATGAACAACGTGGACTTGACTCTGTGTGCTACCACGTCCCCGTCGAAAAAAAATTTCAGTTCAGTGTCCGCGGGGAGCCTGGCTCCGATCGTAGTAGGCATGTGTTCAAGTCTGGCACAAGTTCAAAATCGTATGTACTGTCCCCGTAGGAGTGTCTCACAGTAGTCGGGGCAGGGCATTGACATTACTAGCAACATGTCTGTCTGTAACAGCGTCGTCGAAGCCGGGGTGGACTCTCCTACATACGTAGGTACTTGGGCATTGATGGCTTCTTGGGGACGTATCGCGCCATGTTACCGGGCGGGAGCGATAGACACGTTGTGGGGCCAACTGCGTACACGATAACACCAAAGGGAGCTTTCTTTCCTTATAGCCTTGTATTCCAGCGGAGTGGCTAAGCGAGAATACAAACATCGCAGGGCAGGTGTTTGTTTTGAAAATTTCTTTGAGGCTCGGGAACAAACAAGGGCTAGCTGGGAGGCGGGTGATGGCGGGGGATGCGCGCCTCAGATTTGGACTGGTGTCAGTCAGCGGCTAAGCACTAGGCGACAGCAGCTTGTCTTGAGATCAGCGCAAATCTGGACCCGTAACAAAGAGCAGACTCGGTCGGGGATGGAAGAAGTGGAAAGGGCAGGAGAGGGGAGACTCGGCATGGGCTGGGCGGGGAACGTTGTTGTTCCAGGCGTTCTGGAAGGATTGGCGCAGGGATGCGAGAATTAGAAGACCGGCCGGAGTGGCTGAATATGGGTGACGTTGATGGACGCGTGCAAGTGGTACTCGTGCGTTGAGAGTAGTATATGTGGGAGCGATACAGGGACGTTCGGGAAGAAGACGCCACCGGATGCGGACGTTGCTGATAAGGAGGGACCGAGATGCGCGGGAGTAATTTGGATTTGCGGGTGTTTGCGTGGTGTATAAATAATTCAGAGTCCGCAGATCTGAATCGGCGATTTCATCTGGCTCGGAGGTATAAGACGACAGGCAGCACACTGCCGCCATCTCTGCACTCTCATGGACATGGACACAAACTGGTGCTTGGCCTGCGACTGCCACTTTGAAGGAGCAGGTCCATACTGCTCGCCCGTCTGCAAAGGCATCCCCGACGACGACGACGACGACGTTCTCTTCCACCAAATCACCGACGTCCGCGATGTCCCCGCCTACGCTGGCATTCTCGCCTGGGCCTCCTCCATCCCCCCATCCAGCCCACCAGATCACGCGCCCACCCCATCCACCTCGCGCTCCAGCTCAAAGTCCCGTCGCAGTCGTCTCCCAAAGCTCATGCGCCCACATCAGCGGGCCGCCACTCCCGCCATGTCCATGACCGTCCCGCGCACCGTCCTCCCGTCCTCCCCCACCCGCCCCATCCTCACCCCACAGCAGCACCACTTCTTCAGCGAGGCCAGCCCCGGCCCGAGCACCGCAACCGCCTCCCTCGTATCCGCTCCCACCGAATCCTCCCTCGCCACCCCCGCGTCCACACTCGCACTCGGCCGCATCGGCACCCTCGTCCGCGACTGGGTCTCCCCTCCCGCCAAGTCCAAATTCTGCATCCTCGCACACCCCTCCCCCATCCACTTTGCCTATTCCCACTACCACGACCTACCCACAAAGTCGTCCTCCCTCGCAAATCCTAGACGCGGCCGTACATTATCCCGCTCATAGTCGCCGTGAGCCGCGCAACCTCAACTACACCTAGACGTCGTTTCAAAAAAGGCCTATTATGACGCGACTGTGCTCCTTGGACTCCCCATGACCTCCTCCCTACTGATCCCCCTACCCACTCACTCACTTCCCATTCTCATTTTCCTTCTACTCACGCATTCATATCCCCCATCCCATTCACCATACCCCACACCCCCGGCTGCCCCCCGAGCCCCGCCCACACTCTCCTTGTCCACTCTAGAAATTTTATTGACCCCCGCCCGGTCCCTAGTAACTCTTGTACGCTACCGCACCCTGTACTCATCTGTAACCCTCGCATGCACCGTATCACAATCCACACTGTGATTTCGTCTCTTCATCTGTGTGCCGTGATTTCGTGACATCCCCTCATGCGTGCGCCACGCGCGTACGGGTTCCGCAACTCGAAAATCAAAAACAAAAACAACCTCGAGAAGCACTACTGCGGACCGACCAGTGGATCCCCCTCGCCCCTTCCTCGCTCCCATCAGGCGTTCCCTTTCCCTGTTCCAAGCTCCAAGCTCCACTCAGGCTAAATCAAGGCTCAAGCTCGCAGCTTCGACTTCTTTCAAGTATACTGGCGTGTTACAGCATTCGTTGCCACCTATGCACACCCGTAACTATCCAAACCAGCCCTTCGAGCCCTTTATTGTTTTTTCTCCACCAGATGTGTCCCCTCCCTCCCCGACCCCAAATCCACCCATCCACCCTCCCATCCCCTCCCCCATCCACCTAAATTCCCCTCCGAGTCCCATCGTACCTCTCCATCCTCCCCCCCTCTACCGCCCTCCTTCCCTATCCAACGCGCTTCTATACTTCTATCATCCAAGCCAACATCCAAGCTCAAGTCCCAATTCGTTCGCGCTCCCACTCCCCGGGGCCACACTTCCCATTCCGGGGGGGCCGGGCACCGGGCACGCACCAGTGACGAGAGTGTCACTTAGCGTACTTGTAACTTACTTCACCGACTTCTTCGAACTGAATCCTGTCGTCTCCGAGTACATACTACGATTCTCGAGATTGATGGATGGATGGATGGAGCCCAGCCAGCCAGTCTGCCATTGTACACTGTATTGAAGTTACATTCATAGTTCTTTCAATGGGTGCTTCGACATCATCGAGTCGTCTGTTACCACCTCGAACTCGACTGGACGCATCAACTTCAAGATCTGGGCGCCTAGAGCGGCCTGGCCACCAAACACCGACTCCCGAGCCCGAGGCACCTCCAATCTTGACGTCGGCCGGGAAGACGTTGCGCATTGCGCAATGCCATTGCCAAGTTTCTTGAATCTGATCCCTCCGTTGCGGTTGCGTGATTTGTTCGACTGGGAGGCTTCGCGGGAAGGACTAATTATTCCTTCGCTTGATTCATGATATATTTTTGATATGCGATATGCGCGTGGGCCACCCCGAGTCCTTTTGATTCTTGAATTGTTTAATCAGTAGTCTCAAATGCGCGCACGGAGGCAACACGGAGGCATAATTTGAAGCGCCGCGATCGATCAGTGCGGCGCCCACTGAATTCAACGCACACACGATCGCGATTAGTACTTACTATTACCCCCTTTCACGACGCGTGGATATGGAGTCGCGCGCTCGTCTGGCGATTCAACCACCGTCAAAAAAACATAGAAACCCACCGCGCCATACATCTATCTGCTCCTATCTGTTCCTCGATATCCATCATGACATCCGCGGTAATGTAAATAATATCGGTACCGTAGCATCCACCCCCTTCAGCGACGCGCCCAACCAAATCAAGGCTTCCACTACTCACTGCCACCTACTGACCTATTACCACCTACTATCAATGCATCCGCATTCCACGGCGCGCACCACAAATTCGTCCACACAGAAAAATCGATTATAATACGACGCGGGTCCGCGCAGCATCAAGTAAGTTCGGTGCCTTCCGTCGGCCGTCATATCATACCTATTCTTCCGCCCGAGCCCCGAGGTAGTATACCATGTCGAGATCATAGATGCTCACACGAGATGATCATGACCATACATATCATAAGCAAGTACTACTAGTAACGTGAAGTACACGCCCACCCACGCTCGGACGTCCATCACTGACGAAGATGACAGGAAGTGGCCAGTGGCGTCGATGGTGCCTGCGCCGTCCGATGCCCCAGCGGTAAAGGCTTGCCATTCGGACATGCGGACATGCGTAACGACGCAAGTCGCAAACTAGTAACCTTTCCTGGATCCTGTCTCCGAGATTCCATGTTCACGTTCATCATGGTGTGGTTTTAAGTTCTGTCTTTGGTCTCCGGTGCACTGGTGCTAGTGCCCTGACACATAAGATTGAGAGGAAAACATGATCGGCAGCGAATCAATGGACACCTCGGGATCGATGGAGCATCATGAGCATAGTACTATGTAGATGCGCCCACCAATTCGACTGAATGAACAGAATGAATGAATGAATGTGTGCAAAAGTTGATCGATGATCGAGGGAGGGCGTACCGTAAAGGCCTCGATGCCCATTTAGTCCTGTGCGCGCCCACAGATGCCGACACTATTCATTCAACACCAGGACCCGAAGAGTGGCTGCGCACCAGGCTCATCACCCTGCCCGGCGTGGGGACTTGGAGCGATTTAAATTTAAATTGCCACACCAGGGCTTGGCCAACCGTACGCGTCCTGAAATTCGGATGCGCATTCAAGGTAAACATTGCGTAGCGTGCGCATTCATACAACATTCGTAATCCGTGCGTCGTATATGCAAATTACACTCTGCCTGTCCAGTGTCAAGCAAGCTTCAAAGTTCAAGCCTTCACCGCACACGCCCAGCTCGCAGATACATACACGAGCTGCCGCCGTGCCGAAAGAGCTTAGTTGGCGTATGCGCAGTACTCCAATAGCAAGTCCATTGTGTCCAGATTCCAGAACAACTTGATTCGTCCATGCCCAAGACAGGGGATAGTTCAAGTAGGTTAGCATTAGCATTAGTCTTCGATGCCATGCAAGTGAAGCCGAATTCGTGCGTGGGCCGTCCTTATCGAACAGCACACAGCCGGGGGAACAGCCTAGTCTCTGATGGGGGTGGCCCAAGTCGAGATAGACCACTCACTATGGAAACTTGCGAAGGAAAACTTGAGAAATTCGCTTCCGAGGAGACAGTCCGGCGCTTGCCCCCCAATAAATGCCGCATTGCGCAACCGGGTCCCGACAGCAAGATATTGAACTTGGAACGGTGGCGGCGCTCGCGCCATGTCCGCAAGTTAATTGTGCAACGATTCGTGGAGCGCTGTCAGCGAAGATTCAAGACTATGTATACAGAAACCGAACTTAGCGCACGCCTCGTCTTGCTCCAGACTCGTCACTCCAGGCCTCGCTTGCAGCCGCACAAAGCCTCTTTGCGCAACCTGATGTTAATGATAAATTAGCAAAGGGTGACCCGCTAGGGCCGCCCACACACAACACGATCGATCGATCGGTTCTCTCACATTTGCATATTACGAGGAATCAATTAAGTATCAGATTCAGAGCGCAACCTCAGTCATTCCAATGACTCCCTGATGCGTGAGAGCGCGCAATCTTGAATACTATTATTGAATGTGATATCACCATGACTCTGAGTGAGCACTGCCAGAGCAGAAGTTATTAATTCACCTATAAATAATAAGAGCATGTAATCACCTTAGCTGGGGTGACGAATCCCGCGAGCGTCAGCCAACAAGTACCGATGACCAAGTAGGACATCAAAGATTCAAAAGGGCCTGACGACTGTGGTCATCTGTGCAACAGTGCTTGAACAGTACCGAGGAGAATGCGCAAGTGTCCAGGTCCAGACCGGTGCAGCGCCATCCTGACAGGGCAGTCCTGAGTCGGTCAATTCTGCCCAGCTGTGCCATAGTACGCATCAGTCCGGGCGGGGTAACAACGTCCACCATGATCGAAAATTAAAATAAATAACACACAGGAGTTCGAAGGAAGGAAAACAAACTCGATACGGACGCAATCGTAATGCGTAATACCGTATCATGAATCGGCGCCGACGAGTCCTCCTGGGAAGGGAGAATTCGTGCGGCAGGGTCGCTGTGTTTGGGTTGATTTTGGTTGTTGCTGCCAACGAACAGCTGTGTAAGTGTTTGAGGAGTAGACAGTGGACCAGCGACGCGCTATTCCTTTACGGGCGACAAATGGTCCCGCACCGCCATCACGCGAGAGGGCGCCTCCGAAGATTCAAGATCAGCTTGGTTTTGATGAGCGAGGCGCCGAATGGTTTCCGGCCATAAGTAGAGTTACACTGTACAGTAAGTCAATATTATAAAGGGCGGACTGGATGGTCGGTGACGAGAATTTACTTCCCGCTCATGGGATGTACTGTATACACCGGTGACAGAGCTCTTGTTGTGGGAAGAGCTGTATAAAAAAATTAAACCTAGTGACGAAATTGACCTTGGAGTTCAAGTAGGAGGAATTGCAAGCCGGCAGGAAACTTCCAGAGTTGAGCACGATAGGAGGATGGAGAATCCGAAGTGCAAGGACGAGACAAGTTGAGCAGCAATCTCAGCTCGGGTGGGTACGACGATCAAGCGCCCTGAGCCACTAAACCATACAGAGGGCGCAGCGACAGCGGAGGCTATTTCACAATGTTGGCAACAGCACAAGGAGCAATCATTGCACTTGGCAATGGCTACACTTGGTCGGCGAGGAGCAGGCAAGCAGGCAATCTAAATGACCGGAGGTCACAGGTAAGTCGCCGGGTGACCACATACAAGGCGCGCACCGCGTACCTATGTAGAGTCCATGTGGAGCTCCGGTGAGGTACCCCAACACCGATGTGGCTGCCCGCGCTTGATGAGAGCCATTTTCGCAAGTTCCACGTGAGGGTAAAGCATCGTCATCATTTATTGGAACGAGGGAATATCCAGAGCATGGATCGCGATCCCCTGTCAGGTACAACGCCAACTTACAGTGTCTATATAACACAGGCGCGCTCGTGAGTACCGACGCCTTACACACTTTCCTTTTGTGCGGCAAAGAAAAACAGACAGATGGACAGCGAGGGACACAGATCCTCTCTCATTGCGGAGGAGGTTGGAAGCTGCGATGAGAATCAATCAGTAGATGGTCGCAAGGTACGACAAGCAAACGTGTGTGATTCTACTCACCCCGGAGGAGGTCCGCCAAAGCCTGGGGGAGGGGCAAAAGGGATACCCGGGGGGAAACCAGGTGGCCTGAATCCGGGAGGAGGGCCTGGCATGCCTGGAGGCGCAAACGGCATTGGTGGGCGCTGAAGGGATGGAGGTCCCACTGGAAACAGATCATCAAAAAATATTCAAGGTTATGTCTCGGTTGGAGCTCACTAGGAGGCAGCATGCCCATGCCGCGGCCTGCGGGCATACCGCGACCAGGTCCGATAGGAAGCTGCCATAGTCATGAAAGCCGTCAGCAGTCGCACGAGAAAAACAAGATTCGACGTCGACGTACTGCATTCTTCTTATCATCGTCTACCACGGGCGGCGGTCCCTCGACGCTTAGACTGACGACAGTTTCTCCCCGCAAAATCACCAGTCCAAGTGTCCTCTTGATCTCCTGCTCGGGCGCCGATTCCTCGCCAGCCTTCTTCTTGGGCCTCACTCTTCTGAACTCCTCACAATCCGCCAGGACGAGATTCATGTGGCGATCGAACGCAAGCATTTGGCCAGTCAAAGCGCGCCCATCGTTAATCGTGACCTTCAGTCTCCAGTTAACGAGACTAAGCATTTTTCCGCCTTTGGATTTTGGAGGAGGCTATATGAAACATTAATCGACGTCGTCTGACGGGTAAGATGGAACGGGGGCTTACCATGGTGGGCGATGTTTTGTAGTTTCAACGACGATGCGGTCAACGACAAGCCTGGCCCTCACTGCAACCTCTAGGCTTCAATGTCGGTAATTTCTACGAAACTCACAAAGCTTCTCGGTGAGCGCTGACTTGACAGTCACACATGGACTGGGCAAACTTTCACTAGGGCTACGGACGCCGGTCGTATGCGGTTCTATGGCAGGAGCTGCTGGGGGTAAGTGACTCATCTTGCCTTGAACAAAAGATTCTATGGGCCCCCAGGCGCGTTGGCAGCTCGCGTTTTTCAAGGAGGAGGGCTAGGGTTCATTGCATACGGTGGGTCATCTTCCCCTGCGTTTGTTCAAAACTCTCATCCGGTTACAAGGATACCAAAGTCTTGAGAAACTCAAATCCGAAGTGGACACGGCGCGCGCATTGTTGAAGGTCGGCGCCCAGTCGCCGCTCCCCATTGGAATTGGATATCTCGCATGGCAGCTTGAAGCAAAGCCGGTGACTGTAGCCCACGACCTACTTTCCGTCGCCCTTGAAAACGACGTCCAGGCTGTCTGGCTTTCTTTTGGGACAGAGATTCCCCGGTGGATCAAGTTCATTCGCGATTCTGAACGTAAACTAGGCGAAACAAAGATCTTTGTGCAGGTATCGTCCGTGAAAGAGGCACTGGTTGCGTGCCACGAATGGAAGGTCGACGTCATCATAGCCCAAGGTTCCTTTCTTGCCATTCACCCCTAAGGGACTCTCAATCAATAGATGTCTAGGAAGCGAGGCTGGTGGACATGGATCGAGTACATCGCCACCCCTTCTTACCCTGCTGTCGGAAATTCTTTCTGTTATCCCGAACGACGGACCGCCTATCCTTGGGGCAGGAGGTCTAGCAAACGGAGGCCACCTCGCCGCCCTCATTGCTCTCGGCGCGTCAGGTGGTGTTTTTGGCACTCGTTTCTTATTGTCTCCAGAAAGTCTTTATTCGGATACAGCGCGCCAGGCCCTCATCTCTGCGCGCACGGGTTCTTCCGTACGTTCTATGGCCTTTGACTACGCCCGCAACACGCTCGACTGGCCCCAAGGCACTGATGGTCGAGGCCTGCACAACAGTAAGCCAAACCATTTGCAGCTTGCGCCGGAATACATACTTACTAGGAAACTTACACGCTTTGCTTCCGCTTCATAAGCTATCGTTACGGACTTTGAGAGTGGCATTGCCATCGACGATCTGCGGCGTGTATATGCAGATGGAGTCAGAGCAGATGATCCGGACCGTATGGTAATATGGGCTGGTGCTGGGGTTGGATTGATGAATAAAATCCAACCTGCGAAGGTGCGCCTCGATCACGCGTTGTGAGTCAATTCTGATTCGAGATTACTCCAGGAAATTGTGGGAGAAATTCACGAGGAATGCGTCTCTCGCCTGCAGGCCGCCGCTTCATCGCTCGGGTAGCAGTACTACGCCAGGGACTTTCTTTGCTGTATCTTCTCTAGAATTCTGATTCTCCAGTTGAAATCCACCGCCCCGCTCCAGCAAGGTCTACGCTGGCCTGATGCATGGTCTTTTCCTGATTGATGCTGAAAGCAAGCTGAAGGAGTGAAAGAATTGGTTTTTTGGTCCGCTGGCGATTCCCGGAAATTGTGGCGGTCTGGGTCTAGACTGTCGGTGCCTTTCGCCAGGCGCACGTATAGCGTATGTTCGCCATGACCTATTTGGGCGGGCTTCTTGAATGCTTCTCTTGATAGTCTCCCACACACACAGCGTTTCATAGGAAGACGAGCAGAATATGCGTGAGATGAGAAATAAACTTATTTTATTCCTTGGTCGTTCAGTTACAACATAATCTAGACACTTTTCTTGTACAGCAATTGATTGTTCTTGATGGATGAATGCATTAGTGGACGATCTCTACAGTGAGGTCTCCCTGGTTGATAGAGTCGCCTACATGACAGTCGTCATTGTATCAGCGAGTGCACAATGAGCAGATTATGAGACCTTACCTTCGTGGACGACGACACGTTTGATGTGTCCAGAAACGGGCGCGGTGACAGCGGACTCCATCTATCAAGAACAATCAGCTGAAGAACCTTAATGCCAAAAACGTATCAATCCCACCTTCATCGCACTCAGGACTAGAAGTAGCAAATATCAATAACACTCAGCTGATACCGACCGTAGAGGGAGGATTGGAAACTGACCACATAGAGGATCTCCTTTTTTGATCTCCTGGCCTTCCTTAACCCGGACTTCCACGACTACGCCTGACATGGGAGCACCAACGGATCCTGGATCGCTGGTGGCCTTCTCCCGCGATACTGTCTCGACGGCCGAGCTCTTGTCCTCTACAGACACCGGGCGAACCTAATCACAGATAACGGACGTTATAAGTCGTTCAGACACAATCCACGGCGATCTTTGAGGGGCGTACCTCTCCGTTGACCTCGAACCAGACATCACGCTGGGCACGTCCCTCGACGACGGGGCCGACGGCCATGAGACGGATGATCAAGGTCTTGCCCTTTTCGATGGAGATGTGCATCTCCTCGCCGATCTCAGGACGTCCTAGGAAGTAGCGTGTGGGGATGACGCTATCGTGTGTGGCCCATGAGCCTATCGCAGCAACAAGAAGTATCAGATAACTGACCTGAGGTCGCCATACTTCTCGATAAAGCCTTGGTACTCCTC
>JABCKV010000033.1:0-95958 GCA_018282005.1 Asterophora parasitica | reverse complement strand
GGACGGCCGTCGATCTTGGGCTTATTTCTGATGATATGGGAGCGAAGGGGCTCAGGGAAGCCTCCCACAGGCTGTCCAAGGTATCCTTGGAAGAACTCGACAACAGATGAAGGGAAGTCCAGAGACTCAGCCCGGGCGACGACATCCGCCTTGGTGAAGGAGTTGGAAGTCATCCACTGTGCGAAGTCGCCCACAACTTTCGAAGACGGTGTAACCTATGTTCACCAAAAATCTCAGCACGCGACACACGCAAGCTGTCTGTCATGCATACCTTGATAATGTTGCCGCACTAACGAAGATGTGCAACTTCAGATGAAGTCAAGGATGAAAAACAAAACACGCACAAGGTCATTGGCTTCGATGTACTTCTGTTTGATCTCTGAATTCCCATATTCTGTCAGCGGTGTGGTGTGAATGGATAGAAGACGACGGCATACCCGTCCACTGGGTTCCGAGGCCGAGCTGGGACGCTTGGAACTGTCGTAAAGTAAAATCAGCAACATAAGGCGATTGTTACACGCGATGCACGTACCATGAGGTTAGTGTACTGACCTCCAGGCATCTCATGGTCGAAGACACTGGAATCAGACGCCCGGACATTGGCCTCGAAGCAGCCATAGAGCAAGCGGACTTGACTCCAGTACAAGTTGAGAGCCTGGATGTCCTCGTAGCGGATACCAGTTCCCAGGGATGTCTGTTCCAGAGCTGTCACAACTGCACCCATAGAGGGCTGCGAAGTCAACCCAGACATGCCTACAAAAAACCCGTTATCTTCTGATCATTATCCCAAGAGCGGATGAAAAGACTGACTGTCGATAGCGACGTCAACAACGTCGGCACCGGCTGCAGCCGCGGCAAGCATGCTGGCGGTGGCGATTCCAGCGGTATCGTGCGAGTGGACGTGGATAGGGAGGGTGGGGTGCGCCTTCCTGATGGCACCGATGAGCAGCGTGGCTGCCTGGGGCTTCAAGAGACCAGCCATATCCTTGACACCAAGGACGTGGATTCCTTCCGCGACGAGCTCGTCCACAAAGTCGAGGTAGTATTTCAGGGTATACTTGGTCTCCTTGGGGCTCGCAACGTCGCCGCTGTAGCAGACGACAGCCTCGACGACACCTCCAGCCTTCTTGGCAGCATCGATACCCAGGCGCATCTGTGAACAAAAAAAAATGTAAGTCTGGCATTACTGGCCGAAAGTTATTGGAAACTTGCGTTCTCTAAGAGATGTTATCAGGATCGGGTAACCTTATTCAGAACACGGAGAAACGTACCGATGTAGTTCAAGGAGTCGAAGACACGGAAAATATCGAGCCCGTTCTCGACAGCCTTCTTGGAGAAGTCATAGATGGCGTTATCGCTACAACCTCGAGTCAGCCACATCGCTCCCCAAAACCTAACTATGAACTCACGGGTAACTGGTGTATCCGACACCATTGGCGCCACGAACCAAAGCCTGGAAAGGAATGTTGGGCACCAAGGTACGGAGAGTCCTCTGCAAAACGCCTTGAGCACCACGCTCTGAGATCACACCAGCTACATACCAGGCGCTCCCAAGGATCCTCATACAAGAAGCGCATGGCAACGTCAAACGTTGCGCCACCCCAGCACTCGAGACTGTACGCGTTAGCGAGCGCATAGCTGGTCTCCTTCGCGATGTTGACCATATCGATTGTACGCAGGCGGGTTGCAAGGAGCGACTGGTGGGCATCACGCCAGGTGGTGTCCATGATGAGGCATCCGGGGTAGTCACGGACGGCCTTGGCGAAAGCCTCGGGACCTTGCTCGACGATGATGTTGCGCCACCCGACGGTGCAGGGGACGTAGGGGTCGAGAGGGGGGCCGTTTTCGGGATCTTCGCGGCTTTGCAGCTTGGGAATGACGATATCGGTCTTGAGGCCAGGCTCTCCCTTCGATGAAGGTGAGACTCGTAGAAATTACTCTGGCAACCTGTGGCTTACCGTCTGGCCCTTGATGGAACTTCCGTTGACGGCGAGGTCTCCGAGGTAGGCCAATAGTTTCTGAGCACGGTTTTGACTCTGGACAAGCTTGAAGAGATCAGGTGTATCGTCGATGAACTGAGGGTTGAAAAATGAGGGTCAGATGTGCTGATAACGCGACAGAAGCACACAACTAACCGTCGTCCAGGTCTTGCCTCCAATGAAGATGTCGTGCGTGAGAAGACGGAAGAGGAAAGGAATGTTGGTCTTGACACCACGAATACGGAATTCGACGAGGGCACGCAGCATCTTGCGACGAGCCACTTCGTAGGTCGTGCCGGTAACTGTGCACTTGACGAGCAAGCTGTCATAATGGGGCTGGATGCGAAAATCAGTTAGCATGAACTAGAGTTCCAAGTCATGGGGGAACTAACAGTAATTTGTGCTCCAGCAAAGCCAGAGCTGGCATCGAGACGGACGCCGTTACCACCCGCACTGCGGTAGACCTCGATCTTTCCGGTATCAGGCTGGAAACCCTGTGCTGCGTCCTCTGTGGTGATACGGCACTGGATGGCAAAGCCGCGTTTCGTGATAGCGTCCTGGGTAAGGCCGAGTTGGGGAAGGGTGGCACCAGCAGCAATCTGGATCTGCGCGGCGACGATGTCGATGCCAGTGATCTCCTCTGCAAGTACACTTGTTGATATAGACAAAGAGCTTCTAAAGAACGCAATGACGCACCAGTGATGGTATGCTCGACTTGAATACGGGGGTTGATCTCGATAAAGTAATGTCTGCCCAACTGGTCAACCAAAAACTCGGCAGTTCCGGCATTCCTGTATCCGACACTCTTCGCGAGCTTGATGGCATCTGCGAGAATGGCCTGGCGGACTTCCTCTGGCAAGTGGGTGGCGGGTGCAACCTCGACGACCTTCTGGTGACGCCTCTGGACGGAACAATCACGCTCGAAGAGATGGATGGTGTTGCCCTGAGCATCAGCGAGGATTTGGACCTCAATGTGACGTGGGCGTTCAAGGAAGCGCTCAATGAAGACAGTTCCGTCGCCGAAGGCTGATTTGGCCTCGCTGACGGCACGCTGGAAAGCGTCCTTGAAGTCTGATTGTTCGCGGACAACTCGCATACCGCGTCCGCCGCCTCCCATCGCAGCCTTGATAATAACTGATTTGGTCAATTGAGTGAGTCAGAATAAAAACCAGCCAGGCCAGCAAAAACTCACCAGGAAACCCGTACTCCTCAATGAATGCAGCACCGTCGGTGTATGACTCGACGGCACCAGGTGTTCCGGGAACAACAGGAACGCCAACCTTGATCGCTACATGAAAAATTTGAGGCTTTCCCCACCTGACGAGAGAGACATCGACGAACCGAGAGTGCGGGCCTTGGTCTTGTCACCGAGTCCATCAATGACTTCTGGGGAGGGTCCAACGAACGCGAGACCAGCTTGCTCGACCTTTCTCGCAAACTCGGCGTTCTCAGCCAAAAATCCATATCTTGAGAACGCGTGCTTCAGCGATTTCTGCGAGCCGGAGCAAATTGGACAAGGACGCACCCGGGATGGATCATGTCCACTCCATGCTCGAGAGCAACCTTGATGATCTCGTCCTGGGCGAGATATGCGCCGACAGGAGTGAGACCCTTTCCAACCTGGTAGGCCTCATCGGACTGTTCATCATGCGAACATTAGAACACCACGATTTGAAATTCTGCCGAGATCGCGCACCTTTTGACGATGAGCCGATAAGCGATCTTCATAAGAGTAGATCGCGACAGTGTGCATAGCAAGTTCATGGGCAGTTCGGAAAACGCGAATGGCGATTTCCTGCACGATAAGACGTAAAAAGTTAGAGAAATGAAGCCGAAGCAGAGATAGAAGCGCATACACCGCGATTTGCGACAAGGATCTTCGTCAAGGGTCCACCATGGCCAGCAGCCTTCCTTCGCATGGTCTGGATTGAATGAACAGGGGTTCCGGGCGTGCTGGGTGTACCAGCAAACAGCCCGGAGAGGCGCGGGGGATGCAGCGTAGTGGTCTGCGGGGAGGTCATGGTGGTCGTCGTCGAGAGCAACCTTGGGGTTGGCAGTATTTAGGGATTCGGGATTGTGAGCCGACTGACTAGCAACAATTTGCAAAAATCACAGATATCGATGGAAAATAAAAACCTCGACGACAACGATGGTGGTGGTCGAGGTAAAAGCAGTTCCCCTGATAAAATTCCCTCCCGGATCCTGTCGGTCTGTATATCTATCCTTTCCTGTTTGACGCGGTTCCCGCTCAAATTCCGACGTCTGCATTGGTCCGCAATGGTCCCGGTTCGCATCCGTGTCGCAATGCGCTCCTCATGTGATATCCACAAAATCCAGAAAAATTATCTACATTCTCCAAGGCCTCCCGTAGTTCCGAATTCACGAGCACTGCATCCGACGCCTGGTCAGAAAGCCTATTGACCAGCCTGCACGACTTCTACGACTCCACGCCAATTACCGACGCTTTGCCGCCACGCGAGTGCTTGAACCTGCTTGGATCCCGAGCACGGGGCCATGACGTCGCCCAAAAGAAGAATAGCATTGACAGGGCCTGTCTACACGCCAGGGCGGAACGCGTCGTTGCCTTCCAGTCTCGTGAACATTGTGCGGTGTTAATAGACACACCCCGCGCTCTCCATGGCAGTTGTGAGAGACCAGTGGCGCGCATCGACAACGAGCAGGCGCAGTGATAGCCACAGGATGGCCATCCATATGCCCGAGGACGTCGACGAGACCCGAAGCGGACCGTCCAATGCGACTAACGATGATGACGATACAATACGTATGTCGCCACCACAACAATCAAAGGCGAACGAACCGCGCTGAATCTCCAAGCCCTACCGCTTCTCCGTCAACGACTGGTTAGGGCTCACCAGCGGTATAAGCATATCCGCCTCCTTTCGAGTATCCATCTGCTTCTGCTTGTTCTTCGCGACCGAGTATACGAGCCCCGCAAAAAATCCGACGCTCACAGCGGACACTGAGCCCGGCGTGACAGGATCCCCGAAAAACAACATGCCCGACGCCGCTACGGGCAATTTATTTAGCGCCCCAACCATGCTGCAGCCCGGGTCAGCAATCGAGGGAGTGTGTGTGCTGTGGAGAAACCCACCTGTACGTCGTGCTGCTCGTCACCCTGATACACCATGCCGTGGTATATGATATTCCCACCGCAGCAGCCCCAGAGAACGCGATTGCTGCCAAAAGGAAAATCCGGGTCTCCTGGGGGCTAAAGTGTGATGTCATCAACCCAGTTTGCGAAATTGGGATTTGGATTTGGACGAGCTTACAAGTTTATCGCGAGGCTCTTCGCACTCCAATCCTCCACCAAGAGCGAGGACACCACTAGGACGGGTATACACAGCAGATTGTTATAGAACATGGAGTCCCAGTCCGAAAATCCGGTAACTTTGATCCGCTTGCGCATCGCAAGTACCTGCATGACACGCAGTCAGTCGACAATCGTAAATGTGTCCTGCACTGTTACTCACGTAGCCAGCGCTCGTTAAACAATTGACCAACATCCAAAAGTAGCCGATATTGAGCTCGTGGGCGGCACCAGTAAGTGACTTCAAGCTTGCAGCGCTATTGACTGGCGTGGCAGCGCTGGATAACGCGTTCGAAACATCTGACCAGGCGGCAATGATGGACGATATTACCTGCAAATTTGAACATAAGAAAGAGAAACTTAAAATATATGAAACGCACCATGAATACAAATGAAATAAAAGTCAAGCCAGTGACGCGACCGTCAAACCAAAAGACTTCTCCGTATGCCTTGTGTCAGAATTGAGTTAGCACATCCCACCGCGTGAAGTGGATCGATACATACAATGACGATGATCGTCAAGTTCTTGAAGATCGTGTACACGGGTATACTAAGGAATTGCTAGCGGAAGACTACTCATGAGCTGGCTGTCAGGATAATATGATAAATGTACTCACCAGACTTTTCGAACCAGTATATATGACGCTCACGAGCAACGCGCTAATCGGAAACCAGGCTTTCGCGTCTTTGGTATCGAACGGCCGAAATTTGATAATTCCAGTCTTCTTGGCTAATAGCACGCATAATATGCAGACCATGGACTGTAACGCCAACAGGAGAAAGTTCATGGAGAAATGGGCTCCTGACACAACGAACTGCAGCATCGAGTTGATAAATCGTTCGGATAGTAGTTAAAGCAAGACACACCTTGTTCACCACTGTCATGAGAATTGAAGCGCAGCAATAGCACAAAATTGGTGGCACTAACACGGTTCCTGATCAATCAGCGCCCCGAGCTCACTTGCAAATGCAAAACTCACCTGCTGACGGCTGTTTCTCCCTCAACGCGCCAGTTGCCAGCGCCTTCTTCACTTCCGCCACGTCCTCATCCCCAATCCCATTTCCATGCGAAACGACTCGATTGCCCATTGGTGACAGCGAAAATGTACTGGCCACACGAATGCGTGCCGAAAAGCTAGGATCTCCGTCGACTGTTGGTAGAATTAGTGATTGGTCTAGGTGTTATTGAGTCCGTTGGGATGGAAGGAGGTGGAAGGGCGACCGTAGTCACAGTAATGGGTGTGGTTGGTGACACTGACAGTGAACTTCAGCCTGAGTGAAGATAGGGTTGACACGTGATGGATGGTCTTGTCGCGTCGAGCGGACCGGCTTGGCCGCTGACCTTAACTGGACCAGGACAGTGCACGGTCGTGCTCTGTGCCACTTATCAACGTACTTCGTTGATCCCCCCCACCTATGTCTGGCGAATGTTCCATCTGCCTTAATTCTTTCACTGACCCAGTTTCAATCCCCTGTGGTGAAAATGACTCCTTTGCCGGCGCGAAACCCTTTGATCAACTTTCTTTTAGGGCATATCTACAGCACGAAATGTCTTGCAGACCATGTAAACGCACCCGGCAGTGACGACCTGAAGGCTACCTGCCCAACGTGCCGAGCTGTATTCAAGCTAGGTGAGTGCAATGTTATCTTAAGTTTGCGTCAGTATCTTATCGCTCTGTCGCAGTGACACCTGATGTCTGTTGCTTTCACGCGTCTTTGGGCATCCATTGACGTGTATACTCCTCAAAGCTGACGTACCTGCCCAAGAAATACCACACCTATGTTGGCCCCAGTGTTCGACGCGTATACCTCGACACCGCACGTCAGGCGGATCTTCAGAGACAACTCGCGAGTGCCCAGCAGATGATCACGAAGCTGGAACAGGACAAAAAGGCTCTCGTTCAATCATCCGAACAAGACAGAGCTGTCGCAAAAGCCCAGGCATCCGAGGCAACGGTTGCACGCAAGGCTAACAAACATCTTCTTCGGCAACTCCTTGAGAAGACCGAAGAACATGCCCTTGCTAACAGGAAACACCAGCAGGCGCTGGACGCTTTGAGAGCCGACAGAACTCGTTGGAAGGGCCAGTATGAAAGCTCTCAAGAAAACTGCGCGGAACAGAGACAAAAATACAACGACGAGTGAGGAACTTGTTTGTTGCGCTGGTGACTCGTCCTCTAACGGCATCTCCTCAGGCGAGATTTTAATCGACAATTGTCTATGCTTTGGTCGACACGTATCTCAGCATGGAAGAGTCAGAGTCCGGAGAACCCAGTTCCAAACCAGCTGCCTCTAGTAGCGCATCTCGAGACGATGCGCCTGATCGTGACGTGAGATCTTTGGTATCGATGATTCGCTCAATGAAATCACGTCCGCGTCCTGCCTCTTTACGTGAGGGCGACGCCCGCGCCAAACGGCAACGACGCGATGGTGACACGACAATTTAGGTGACAAAGAACCCCAGACTCGCCTTTGCTTTGTGAGTGAGCCTTTTATGAACATTGGCTGTTGATGCTCAATGACCGTCCCCCTCTAGATATACACCGCCATCTACATGATTTGCATCTTGGCCAATTATTTTACCCATTCTATTCAACCATGCCATTGACTATATCTGTACAATTTCTCAATTTCTTCACTCGGTTACCCGTTCACAGTGTTTACAAGCCAATCGGTATTGATAAGATAATTTTAGGATTTGTCGATCGTAACGCGTAACGGATAGCCTCGGAAGCGGGGTTCGTGCCAAGCTAGAAGAAACGCGACTTGGACGCGACCGTGGTGACGGTGAAGGTTCATCAGCCCATGAAGGGCCAAGGCCTGTCGAAATCTTGTCCTGATGTCGAGATAACCCTGCCTAACCCTGCCGCAGCACCAGATTATGCTTGGCACAGTTTGTCTCTTGATGGATTTAATGATTGATCATTGGGCCCTTCAGTTCATTTCTTCAAGCCCCCCGGCAGTTACCATCTTCAATTTACGCGTAGCTCGCGCTTTTTGTATCGTACAATGGCTTTCTTGGCGAATATCGCGAAGAAAAGCCAAAAAGTCATCCAACATGGGCGGAACGAGATTATAGGTCTGTCTGCTACACCGTGTTCATTCATTCAGAAGCTGAGAAATGGTTTGACAGGCATCTTGAACCCCAATCGTACAGCAACCACTCTGATGAATGCCCTTGGTGTAGCTAACAAAATCTCTTCAGGTCGCCATGATTCCCCGGAGGACATTGCACAGGACGAGGTGAGGGCCGCGATCTGTGCTAGCCATCGGTTCGGGAGCTTTGCGGACGAGAGGTTGAACAATGACGTCAAATGGTGCGTACTTACTAGCGTCGAGGAGAGGGAAATTGCATTAACAGTATTGTAGGCATATAGATGGTCACGATTACATGTGGGCGCTCTCCGAGATGCTGGACAACGCGAAAGAAGCCATCTTCATTTTGGTAAGCTCAAATGTTGACGCTCTTACTATTGTTCACAACCAGCCGGACGATTCAACCCATCTCGGAAACTACTACTTTGTCACCTTGAGCGGGGATGATTCGGCACATGTTACCTCGATGTTGACCCATGTTCCTTCTAGGATTGGTGGCTTACGCCTGAATTATACCTCCGCCGACCAGCTGCTCATTTTCCTGAATGGCGGCTCGACAGGATTTTAAAGCGCAAAGCAGAGCAGGGTGTCAAGGTTTACGCCATTGTGTATAAAGAGGTCCGTGGCCTCAATATCCATTGACCTGCGTTCTGACTGTATTATTGTGCCCCCAGGTCACCCAAACGATGAACATGTGCTCCAAGCATACCAAGGTGCGATCCTGTCGCAAATTACATGTGGCACACGCATATGCCTAACATTTCACGCCCAGCACACACTTGATGACTTGCACCCAAATGTTCGATGCATGCGTCACCCAGACCACATTGGTACCAAGGGTCAGTATATTCCTCTCGCATGGCTCCTCCGAGCAGGCCACTTGACTTAAAATTGATTTTAGACAGTGTCCAGTTCTGGTCACATCATGAAAAGGTACGTTTCTCTTTCTTTTCCTCCTACTGCTCCTACACGATACCAACGTTATATCCCACCCCGCTAGGTTGTCGTTGTGGATAATCACTACGCCGCGGTGGGAGGGCTCGATCTGTGTTTCGGGCGGTGGGACACACATACACACCCGCTTGCGGACGTACATCCTACCAATTTCTCTCGAACTTTATTTCCCGGGCAGGACTACAACAACGGGCGTGTGTTGGATTTTCAGGACGTGTATCTTTACGCGAGTAATACACTCAGCATACTTGACACAGCAAGGATGCCCTGGCATGATGTGAGTGGTCTGCACTCATCGGCCTTGCTTTTAGCACTCATCGGCCTTGCTTTTATACTCTCGCTCTGTGCCATTATTGATCGCGTCTGGGGAGGACAGGTTCACATGACACTTGTAGGCTCCGCGGTTCTTGACATCACCCAGCACTTCGTTGAGCGGTGGAATGAGATCAAGAAACGCAAGGTAATCGCGCCTCCTCCTTACACCATCTTTTATTCTAACGAATATCTATGCACAGTACCGTTTCGATACGTATGTTTTTTTTCCTCTGAACAGGTGCATGGAATCTAGTGGCTAAAATCATATGCACAGCCGATACGACTGGCTTGACCTTCCCCACGACCCCGATGCTGCTGAGGAGGCCGTCGCACGTGAGTTCACTCACCCCTCCTATATTCTACACATGTGCGGCAGCTCATGAACCCCCAGGTCATCCACATCGCGAAAAATGGCCTGAAATTGGGCGCAAGTATAAACAGCGCTGGCATGGTACCACGCTTGGTGACGATCGCGATGAAGGGTATTATCAGCCTCGTCGGAGGAACTGTCGTGTACAAGTCGTACGGAGCGTTGCAGACTGGTCGCACGGGGTCCTCCCTGAACATAGTATTCAGAATGCTTGTGAGTCACTTCACGACTGGTATCTTTACTATACTGGGAACTATCTTTTTGAAAGATATTCAGATGATTCAAGAGGCAAAACACCATATTTATATTGGTCCGTCACCAGTCCTTTCATAGTTGGGCTGAAGCGCCGCTTTTTTCTGATGTCGCCGTCTTCCAGAAAATCAGTTCTTGTAAGTACCACGGATCTGAACCCCTAGTAGATCATTGTCTGATCTTCCCGCTCAGCATATCTGCCACCAAACCCGGCCAGCAAATAAAGAACCTCATTGCTCAAGCGCTTGTCGAGCGTATTCTTCGCGCCGCTCGGGAGGGCAAAAAGTTTAAGGTGCGTCGATCCTATGTTCCTATGCGGGCAACGGTGACTGAATGGTAACGAAGGTCGTGGTGTGCCTCCCTGAACTCCCGGGATTTGCTGGGGATATCAAGAGTGAAACTTCACTCAAGATTATCATGGCGGCGCAATATCTTACGATAAACCGGGGGGGCGCCAGCATTTGCGAGATGATCAAGCACGCTGGTTATGATCCGTAAGTGATAGTTTTTGTCAAGGACTTCCTTCTGAGTTTCGAATTATCAATGCAGGTCGGATTATATAAGTTTCTACCACCTCAGAGCATATGACAGGATTAACGCTCCTATGGGTATGCCAATCTTTGCTGACCACGACGCTACACACAATTTACAACCCGTGTCTCCAGGATCTTTTATTTCACAGATGGAGCAAAATTCTGGCATCACCTTTCATGAGGCTCAAGTCGCGCTCGCACGACAGTGGATCGGCGAAGACCCCACGAGCACGCAGAGAGAGGTGACCCTAATCATCCCCTCAGCGACCACGGAAGGCATCGTTGTAAGTGACAAAACCCCGCCAAAGACAGCGACTGTACACATACCTGAATCTGCCGAGGCCGCACGGGCGATCGTGGAAAGGTTCGAGAATGGGGCAAGAGGACTGAGGGGTGACGAGGGTGTATCGGATACGGTTTCCCAACATATGTTGAGCGACCGCACAAGCCTTCTGGCGGAAAAGTGGCCCGGCACTCCAGAGGAGGAATTAAATGCGTAAGTTGTGGTCATCGACTCAGTTCTGTGATACTGAAGCTGACTTTGCAATTTTCACCAGCTACGTCTCAGAGTTGCTCTACGTTCACTCGAAACTGATGATTGTAGACGATGAGCGAGTTATTGTACGTTTTTCATCTGTTTTGCACAGAAATACGTAGCTCACGGGTGGGAGCAGATGGGATCGGCTAATATCAACGATCGTAGTCAGAAGGTTAGTGGGGACATATTCTTCGTTTACTCGTGTCCTCAAGTACATACAGGGCGATGGAGACTCCGAGATTTGCCTTGTTGTCGAGGACGATAACAGGATTGACTCAATCATGGACGGGCAACCGTATAAGGCCTCCCGGTTTGCAGCCACTCTGCGACGCAAACTTTACAGAGGTTAGTCTCATTCATGCTGTTTACCCAGAAAGTTCTCACATCTTTGTACAGAGCATCTTGGTCTGATCCCGCCTCAAATGCCCGTGGATGGCAATCCACCAGTCACCTCATTCATGCGACCAGCACCACATCCTAACGAAGACGAGACATACTTGGAGCACGACAAACTGGTAGTTGATCCGCTCGGAGCCTCTACTGTATCCCTACTCACCGGGACCGCGCGCAAAAACCGTGAGATCTTCACCGAAATCTTCCGGCCCGTCCCCACCAATCTCGTACGCGACTGGGGGGCGTATGATGTGCGTCTTTCTCCATGCGACAATGCAATTGCTCATGCGGCATTTCCTAAAAACAGCGATATGTTCCGAAGGTGAAAACTGGACATGTTAGTCCCGACATCCCTCTCAACCGCGTCAAGGACCGCCTTTCGCAGGTTCGTGGCTCTCTCGTCGAGTGCCCTCTGGTGCGTCCCCATCGTTTCCGCATACCTATCCATATATTTATTCATTCATTCAATGATCTCTCTAGGATTTCCTCATCGATGACAGAGATTTCGTTACAGGGCCTGAGTGGAAGGGCCTCAACCCCACGCTACCCATCTATATCTAATGCTACAAAGAGGAGTCAACTGATTTGCATACATATGTATGGAGTAGTATTTATGTAACGAGCGGAATCAGGATCCACGCAGCCAGTTATGTTACGCTCTTCCAAATTGATATTTGTATTAATTGATACCATTCTGTGTCTTGAGAGGTTGACCTTTCGAACTACAGCAACGGCCCATATTGGACGTCCGCGCTCGCGACGCGTGACCGTGTCCCGTGACAAATTGAAATTCCGCGGTCCGAGCCTTAAACTTCTTCTTGTCCTTCTTCCACTCATGTCGTCCTGGTTATCGACGCTAGCCTCAGTAGGCATGGCCGTGGGTCCGCCCTTGGTACGCAACCATTCCCTTAGACGTCACAGTCCGGCTGTTCACTTCCCCCGCAGGTCTACGCCGACCAGGCAGTGTCAATAATCCGAAAAAAGCGCGTTCCACTGCTTATCTAGGCTAGAAGCCGGATACTTACTGCCACTCACTACAGGGACTCAACAGGCTTCTCTCGTGACGTCTGCGCCATATTGTGCTTATCACCAGTGTATACAAGGGGCGCACTTTGCTGACCTGTTGTCGCATAGACTGATCGCCAATATCACGAGATGTTTCTTCTGGCTAGGGTGAGTGCCAAGCATCCAATACACAAGTGCTGTGCGCTCAGTCACATTACCCAGGAATCATTTCGAATTTGCGCTGCTCGTTCAGTCAATCTTGATGATATTAGCCCAGGTGCACAGTATTCTATCCGCAGCCTCGGAGATGTATTTACCACATCTTCTTCCAGCTGGCGCTTCTCTATATTTGCATTCTCTACCGCCCCAGACTAAGCCCTGAAGTTCTCGGAGGATCAAGTCGGCCGCTCTCTTTCTGGCAATGGCAAACATACACACAATACATCGAGTTCTTGGCTGGATTCATGTACGCTTCTCACACTTCTATGTGGCAATCAGTCAAATTAAATCCGACATGCACCCCTAGCCTATGCCAGGCCATCCTCTTCCTTATTCTTGGTCACTCGGAAATCTTCGTGTCCATTCTTGGCTTTGTTGCGCTTGGACTTGAAAGCACGCTGCCCATACCGCAACTCATCAGGTCAGCGAGGATTTGAGATCCAGTTGTGATCATCTTATTCACCTCAAAAACAGCAACTACCGCCAGAAGTCCCTATATGGCTTCCGGATGTCGACGCTCGTCGGCTGGGCAGGAGGAGACTCTTTCAAGTGAGACATTGTTGTCGTTTGCTCTATATCCCTAATTCATAGGTCCTAGAACTGTCTACTTTTTCCTGCAGGGATCACCCCTCCAATTCAAAGTCTGTGCCATCTTTCAGCTCTCAATCGACTGTGGTAAGCACTAGATCCTTGACCTTGTTTCACGTCCTTCTCACCTGTACTCTGTGGTAGCCATTGTCGTCCAGCGGTTGATGTACGGCAATGCGCCGCCTGCGGCCGCGCTTATGGCTGATGACGATGAGCTTGAGGAAGCTCTTGCATTGGCCTCTTGATATCAACCTCCTTGTGTAGCATTAGACGAATCAGTTTGGTTTAATTCATGCGTGCACTCGGGCAGAAACTGAGGTTTTGGCGAAAATCAGAGTCGAATAGTTTCCTCGTTCCATGCGACACATCATTTGAAAGTTAACAACTTCGCTACATTCTACACATCGTCATCGAGCGTTTCTCCATTCCTTCCAATTTCCAATAGGGCTATCATCAACGTCTGGAACACCGTACTCCACTCTCGTTCCAGCATGCAGCGCCAGACATGTCAGCAGCTTTTGCACATGTGGCGCGAAGCGCAATATACTTTGGTGAGGGCGGAGGGAATCTAGACTTTTTGAGACGTGATGGGCCGTGTGATATCGCGTACGTAGCCACACATTTAAATTAGACCAGGACGCACTTCCTTCACATGATATTCATCGGGCACTTCCTGTCAAGTGCATAAAGCGCTGGTACAGTGGTAAAATAATGAAGTAGGAGACTTACAGTCCTTCGAGCCAGATTAGCAGTCCACGGAAGAATGCATGTAAGTTGAATGGATATATTTCGTGCCTGGTGGTGAAGACGCATTTGTAATTGTCGCAAATCAAAGTCTGTCAAACCTGTATAAGTGGGATAACCGAGATATGAACAAGAACATTACGGACCACATTTCTAGTCATCATTTTGTGATCAGCTAGCTCAAGTACATCAACCGGTTGTTCGACGCTGAAATCAACTTCGAGCAGGCCCTCTCCTAGGGAAGTAGAGGATTGTATAGGTATCGAATGAGACGTAGGGTGTGGCACTCACTGATGACCACGGGTGTCCTCATTGTCGGCGATTGTTGGACTGGGAAAAAAAGAATGAGAAATCCGTATCGAACCGTGTGGCGTAGTACGCTCTCACAAAGGCAAATCAGATAAGTGTTATACTGTTCCCCAACAGCAAGAAGGTCGTGATCATCTTTTGAAGGTAGAATGTAATTTGAGAGATAGGTGCAGCCTTGTTAATTGGGGGCGTGAAGCAGGAGATATCCCAGCAATCTTGCGGCCACGAGTGGTGGAAAGTGCAGTGATATGTCGAGATCCGCGTCGTTTTTGAAGGTGCTCTCAAGGTGAAGACATCGAGTATATGCTTTGTTGTGGTCATCAACTTTGTGCCATACAACAGGCATAGCAGGTAGTGGGAAGGACTCTAAAGTGGGCATGGTGGTGAAATGAGTGTGTATTCAAGTCACATTCAAGAGGCGGCGTGGAAATACACACGAATGATTCCGCTTCTAAATAGCCACAAGGTCTTTCCAACCCCTTGGATGGTCTTCCAACTTCAAATGTGAGAACACCTTCAGAATTTATAGCATTGCTGATCTTGACATATGTGATATTGTCGTAATCATCGGTGTCGGACCTTCGGCGAATTCTGGGCCTCCTTTTTCCATCATGTCATTCCAGTATGCAGCACCAGACCGCTATTGTACATGTAGCATGAAGCGCCAGATACTTGAATGACGGTGAGGAATACTTGAGGCTTCCAAACGTTACGGGTCGTGTTATATCGTCTACATGGCCATACAGTAGACGGACGCATTTCCTTCAGAAGATATTCATTGGGTACATCCTGCAAAGTGCGTGAACGGCTGGTAGAAATGCTAATGAAGCTTTTGGGACACTTACAGTCGCTTCGAGCCAAATTGACAGCACGCGGAAGGAAGAATGTACGTCCAAGGTGAGGGTAATGAGGTTCCGAGGATGGCGAATCTATTTTCCCCGTAGTTCTTCTGCAGAGATGCCACCAAAGTTTTCTAAAATTGCCAAGGTAACCTCCGTAATTGTTTCAACGAAAGCCGAGGAGATGACTCGTTGAACTTGAAATACCTTTATGTCCTTTTCATCGTAAGGCATGACAGGAACTATGTGAGCAGCCCTTATTCTCCCTATGAGTGTAGAGCGCGCAGGTTCAACGTAACCACGAGCTTTGACTGGATGGGGTTCGAGCTTCTTCGGAAAGGCGCACTGGTTACCGTCACGAATCAACGTCTGTTGAACTTCTTCTATGAGCGAGTTAACCAAGATATATATACTGGCATTTACGAACGATGCGTCTCGTCAAGGATTTGAAGCGGGCAAGCTCAGCTGCAGCAGCAACAGTATTTTTGCTCACAGTGTCCGATTCTGAATCGGGCCGTCCGATTGTGAGTCTACGGTGATAATCTTAAAGCAGTCTAAGCTCGCGTCCAGGTGTGGCAATTACTCGTAAGGTTGAGCTCACTCTCCTCCGGTGGCTCAGAAGTTGGGTTGCTGCATTGATGGACTGGGGAGACTTAAAACAGATGAGAAAGTCGTGTCGGATCGTGTGGCGCACTCTCTCACAAATGCTAATCGGAGAAGCGTTGTATTTTATCCCTAGAGCAAGTAGGTAGCGATCATACTTTAAGGATAGAATTTCTTCAGAAAGATAGGTGCGGCCTTGCTCATTCGGTTCAGCATGTATTTCTATTCGAAAAAAAATCAGCAAACGGTGGCGGAAAGACCACTAAATTGTCACCCCGCGTTCCGTGCAGTCGAGAACAAGATAAACTCGAGGCACCCGCACTCTACACCGCTGGCGCCCCTAGAGATGCAGGCGTAAGAAAAGTTGAGAAATGCGAGGTACGAGATCTGTGACACTAGGCGGAGATTTTTTGGTCTTCGTGCGGGGATTGGGGCATCGAGGAGGGAAAGGGTGCTTGAGGACCTGCCATAGAAAGAGAGCTGCCACCACAGTGAAGGTGAGAGCAGGGCATGTCGAAAGCAATAGCAGATACTTGGCAGATGGTTGACTATCGTTTAGATTTAGAGTATAGACCGCGACTGCCTCGGCTGTAAGACTGATGATCGTTGTTTGTTCAGTTTATGGGTTACTGAGCGTTCATCGTTGTCGATTCTTTCCCAGCAATGGCTGCCCTGAGCCCCCCGTTGACGACGAGCTATGAGTTTGGCAGTTTCACTCAGGATTCAGTGACAGACCCGCCATCGTCGATGCCCAAGTTTCCTCATACCCGTGCACAGCTGTCGGCCATTGCGCGGCAGCACAGACCGCTGGACAGCAACTATGACAGCGATGCGGATGGGGACGACTTTAGTCGGGTGTCGTCGCCGTTTGTGAATCGAATCGCCGCACTGCTGGCAGACGAGCAGGAGGACGAGCTAAAAGCACTGCTGAAGAACACCTATGGCATGGACGACGAGACGGTGAGCTCAGTCTGAGTCTCATCGCGGGCTCTTTGTGCTGACTTTTGGGCAGCTGGAGCAAAATGTGCTGGATTTGATGCACAAGCACCGGGACGACATTGCAGGAGTTCCGTTTTTCTACCTGACGTCGACGCGGCGTCCGATGTCGCGGCCGTCGTCGCGCGCGTCTAACTCAAACCGGCTGCACGCGCGGCCCGACACGCCCAACTCCGCGCCCACGTCTCCCCTTGCAATCGCTTTCAGACGGCCCCATACACCCGTAACCTCCCCTCTGGCTGGTGGAACCGCCCAGCCCACGTCGTACATGGCGTCTCGTAGCGACTACTCACCACAGTCTTCACCCATTCTCGCCCACGTCCAGGCCACTCACGCTCACGCCCAGTTCACCGCCAGTCTCCCTGCTTCCCCCCTCTCCTCCCCCAGGATGCTCAACGCCAAAGCCAGCGAGTTCAAGCCCATCCCGCGCCCGCTCTCCGCCGCCGCAACCACCCCAGGATCTTATTTTTCTCGCACTGACACGCCCTCGCCCGATCTCTGGGCCCACAACTCTCCTCGAGCCACCTCCAACCTCGCCATCGCCGCTCCCCTCATTGCTGACCAATCCCCCTCCCAGCAGCCGCGCTCACTGACCCCCAGTTCGTCCCTGCGTACGAGCCACTGGCCCAACGAGGACGAGGACGACGAAAACGACCCATTCGACCCTTTCGCCCCCGGTCAGGCCGCACCCCACTCCTTCCACTCGATCACTGTGTCCGACTACGACAACATCCAGTGGCACAATACCATGCCGCCGTACAACTTCACCGAGTCGCCCCCGAACGAGCTGCAGCTCCAGGATGCAGATATTTCCCAGGACGCGCAGTCCCTGCTCACCGACGGCATGACACCCTTTGACGTGCTCTCCTCCGTCTTCGGATCTACGCTTGCCCCCTCCGAGCTCGAAGACGCCCTCGCTGCCAACGGGTATGATTTCGAGCGCGCCATGGCGTGGCTTGTAGACCGCGCACCCCCTGCTGCCCCAGCCCCTCAGATTAGAATGCAGTCTATGGGCGGCAGGGTCACGTTGGTCTCCAGAGAAGCTGCGGCTAACGGCCGCGGTGGCCCTCCTGGACGAGGCAACTTTGCGAACGGAAACGGCAATGGGCCTCGGTACAACAACGCCGGCCCAGGGCCAGGACGCGGTCGTCCCGCCCCTGGTGGCAACAGAGTGTGCCGCTACTTCATGGCAGGCGAGTGCCTCCGCGCCGACTGCAGGTTCAGGTGCGTGGTATTCCTGTGGATCCCACAACGCTTATTAACCTGATCGATTCCAGCCACGACCTCGAGCGCGCTCTATGCCGCTTCTGGCTCAGAGGAACGTGCGCTAAACAGGAAGCCTGCGAGTTCTTGCACCATCTCCCCAAAGACGCGGACATCTCCTCCCTCAACATCGCAATGGCGCGCGCCAACATCGCCCCAGGCACCGGCCCCCTCGCCGCGCACACAGGCCCTCCGCCAGACGACTTCCCCGTGCTCGGGTACGACTCCATCAACGGTGGTGCAAATGGCGCAGGGCGCGGTCGCCGCGGGGGTTACGACCGCGCCTACAACGATCCGGGCCGCACACGATTCTCCAACGCCGTCAAGAAGCCCGCGCCGGCTCCGAACCCCACATCCACCAACAACACCAACACAGACCCAGCGATCGCAGCGCGCATGGGTGGGCCTAGTGCCGACCTGCTGCACCACCACGGGCGTTCCGCCATCGTCGCCCCGCGTGCCTCCCCGCGTCTCAAACTCCGCGCACCACAGCTCCTCCCGACGCTTCCTACGGGCGAGGCCGTCAACAGCATGTACATGACGTACCGTTCGCGGGCATTGCAACTCGGGGCTGCGCGGAACGCGTGTTTATCCCGTGCCGCCGACGCGTGGCGGCGGGGGGACGGTGCGGCTGCGAAGCGCTTTTCACGGGAGGGGCATGATTTAAATGCGAAGATGGGTGTGGAGATGGCGGGCGCGGCGGCGAAGCTCGTGCGTGAGCGCGCGAAGGTCGCGGAGCAGGCGGTGCGGGCCCGGGACGCTACCTGGTCTGATGACCCTGGTGACCGGGGAGCGCGGGGTAATGCGTGCGGGGGTGGGTTCGGTGTGTGTTTGGGTGTCGCGGGGCGGGATTCGGTGGGGGACGGTGGAAAGTCGAGCAGTGAGGAAAGGATGGAGGCGATGTTGGATCTGCATGGTCTGCACTCGAATGAGGCGACGGAGGTGTTGGAGCAGTTTTTGCTTGCTGTGAGTGCTTTACCCTTCTCCTAGGAGGTTGCACTAACGTGAATTTGTGCGTCTAGCTTGAGAACGAACATTTCTACGGACTGGGTACGCATTCAATCTCCTTCCCCCGGTCCTTAGGCTCCTCTGACACACCCTCTTTTTTGCACAGCCTACGCGATCGTCGGCGAGGAAAAACACACGGGCACGCAGGACGTCGCGCGTGGCGCCTCGCGCGCTCGCCTCGCCACCGGCGTCCGCGAATGGCTGCACAGGTGGGGATACCCCTGGAGCGAGCGCGACGGGATCATCTGCATCGACCCGCTCACGCACGCTTCAGAATAGAGACTAGAATTGGGGAAGAAGGTCCTGGCTACAAGAACGTGTATGATCTGGAGGAAGAAGGAAAAGATAAAGAAGAAAGAAGAAGACAAACGAAAGGATAATGTACGTGAAGAGAAATTTTGAAAGTCGAACAGGACTGTTGTTTGTATGTTTTATGTTCTATCACCCTTGGCCTTTTTACCCTCCCCACCCAACTCCTACTCCTCTACCCCCTGCTCTACCCCTACTACATTCTTCTTTGCGCCACTTACCCCAGGTTGATGGCTTTATCCACGCCAGGTGTCATTTTTCGAATTCTGTTGTATATTTTGATTCAAAATGGGAAGACTGCAGTTTTTGGCTTGAGCAGACACTGGAAACATGGCCTCGTTGAGACTCGCACCCTTTGGTGTGGTGATGTGCGTTTCAATCAAGGGCGACAGGTAGTTATTGAAATCAGTACGTATCTATCTGTTCGACGGTATGCCAGATACATAGTGATCATACATAAAACGGTCGACTCCGTTAAGAAAGAAGCTCTCCTAAGCGCTTCGAACGCATAACAGAAACAGGGGTCGAACCTGCAATCTCCTAATCCCGAGAGAATCGTAGTCAGACGCGATGCCATTTCGCCATACGGCCCTTACGCAGCAAGTAGGTGCAGAGGTAAAGTATCTAGGGCAAAGGGAAGGCAAAGGCCTTGATGGTGCTCCTGAGGGCAGTAAACTTTCTGTACGTACAAGGTCGACTCCAAAAAGATGCGCCAAGATTCATTGATGCATATTCAGTCGACTGTGGCGCGAGTAGAAACGTGGACTGGACACCCTGATTTCACAACCAGATCTCAGACCTGCTGATCGCAGGAACAGGTTCAAATTGCATCCGTTGATGGCAAATTAGTTCCGCTGGCCCTTGACCAAGTGCGCCACGTCTCCGCTCGGCATGCTGCTCGCTCTGCTCTAGTAACACAGCGAAGTGGAATTCCTTGTGGCAGAATGATCAATATTGCTCAAGCCTTGAACTTGTTTGTGAGTCGGGGGCCATCGTTTAATGGCTCAATCGGCAAGAGGTTCAGTTAAACTAATAAGCTACAAGATTACTTAGATCATCGCATCAAGCTTAACGGTAGCTGTAGTGACAGACAGCTCAGACACTGGAGTCTGGCCTATAATGCGGACCTTGCACCGCTATTCTCAGGATCGCCATACTCTTCAACTACTGCGCACATCTCAGTAGCGGTCCATAGCGTCACAGTCCAGCACACAGGTCACGGTACCGGGACCACTGACATAATATTGCACGATCCCGAGAGATCCCCATGGATTTGTTGTAGTCGTTGGGGATTCGGGAAGAAGTGAAATGAATAAGAAGGGCAATCCTGATTCCTCGTCAGAAATTTCGTCATACGCTTTCATTTATGTCTCACTCCCACAGCTGCAATGACGCTCAACAGGCAATCGACCTCGGAGGGGGGACCGAGCTACAAACGATCCCTGCAACAGTCACGTCCACCGAGACAACCTTTGCGGCGGACCGGGGTAATGACTCTACTGTCCGCGGCACCCCCCGACCACACAATACCACCTGTTTTCCATCTCCAGAAACGACGCAGCGTCCTCTGGCCTCTACCGCTACTCCAGAAGCACAATCGGCTGAGCGCCTATGCCGCTTGTGGTCTTTGAACCGTCGTGGTTGGGTCACAGTCGTCCAAGCAGCCTGCGCATTTGTCGCGTAAGCCCCTGCGGCTCTCTGCCTCCCCTCGTCTTGAAGACTAATTGAGCTCTCAACTCTGCAGTGCAGCCGCTCCCGGCGTTCTAATGCCCGACAAGGCTGAGGATCCTGTTATACGTTCCTTTGCCTTCCTCGCCATCTTCCGCGCCATGTTTTCCGTCTTCTACGGCGGTGTGCTGTTGTTATTTTTCGGCCGCCCAAGTTCAGCTAAGGATATCAAGTATAAAAAGCGTGAAGAGTTTTGGCACAATGTAAGTACTAATCTCTTGTTGCCTCTCCGCCATTGCGGACTGACGCCTCGCACTGCAACAGAGAGTCAAGAAAAGCAATGGCAAGTTCAGTTCATACATATGTTCCACAATGTTCGCAATGCCGGCCATCTCTCTGTTTTGGTAAGGCCATGTTTCTATGCTCTCCTGGCGATTCACTATAGCTTATGCAACACAATAGTGCAGTTATACTGGTTATCATTGCACTCCTGTTCTCCGTCTGGCGTACTGGGTTCGCACTACCTCCCACGACGAGTCTCTACCCGTTGACCATGGTATCGCGCAGCATCATCTCGGTGTGGTTTATACTTGATACCGCGTGCATTGTCGCGATTTTCGGGATTTTACACAGAGCTTACGTCGAGTGTGATGATCTAGAGGGGGGTTCCTCATCCTAGAGCGGAACTAACAGTGTATTTACTTTCTTTTCCTTTCTTTGTAATTGCCAACTTGCATAAGTAGTTCCGTCACAACCTCTCTCCTGGATAGATACCATCCTCTATATTTCCAGTTTCACTACTAGCTACATCTACGCACAAATACTATATGATACACTGGTGTACTCTGTTTACATAGAATATATATTCCGAGACTTGACTCAATATGACTACCCAATGAATGTTTCATTTGGAACCCGTACTGAACAAACGGATGTGGCGCACGATGGTGGGAAGCAACGGTAATCGAAATTTCAGCTAAGAAATTGAGCTCACTTCTCTGCTAACCAAATATTGGTATTAATAGATCTGAGAGTCGTTGTCAGAGTCATGCCAGTGTGGTGAGTCGGTTACAACAAGGGAGATGAGTAGTACATATACCATCTGGCGGATTACATTGGAGAGGTGGGTATATCATATATGTAAGTACGCAAATAGGACCAAGAAGAAGTCACACACAATAAATAGATAGACAGCATCGTGATCGGAGCATGGCAAGATGGATGCGACACAGTCACCCAACTTCGCCAACACTACATGTCGAAGCCTGAGCCCTCCAAGCTCTCCACGAGATCGTTCCAGGTGGACTGCATGGTCGCTTCTGGTGATCCCGACGCACGTCGCTGGCCAGGCGGAAGTGGGTTTGCATCCAGCATGATGCCCCCATATCCACCTCCATTCATACCCCCGTTCACGGCACCGCGATTTATGCCTTCCATATTCGTCCCATAATCAAATACGGGGAAGTATTGCGGGAACGTCAGAACTGCAGATGCAGCCTGGCTACTTCCCGCTATGCTGTGCGATTGCTGCTGTGGGTAGTGGTGTATAGACGCCGCCTGTTGAAGCGGCTGCTGATGCGAAAGGTATGTCGAAGGCTCCGCCTGGAATGTGGGGGCATTAGGTATAGTGGACAAGCCGTACATCGAAAGAGGCGACACATCTTCCGAGAAGGAATTGCGTGCAGATGCTCCGCTTATTGAGCCTTGGGAACTTTGCCTCTCAGAGTTTGTCGGGCTGATCTGGACTGGTTGCGCCTGATTTGGGTTAAATGAGTCTAGGTACTCCCAAACGCTTGGATGGACCTGGCTCTGCATAGATGGGGACAGCGGAAGTGGTACGACGGGGTTGTGTGATGTGGGGGAGCGCCCCACGATGTTGGGTGACGATGGCTCAGTTTTCGCAACCAGGCGCGTCTTTCCACCAAGAACGGATAACTCGTCGTCTTCATCCGCGGCGGCATCGCTCGCTGAGGATAGACCATACTTTGCCAATTGCGGTCCACGTCCTTTCTTGAACTCTTCAAGGCTGAAATGAGCCTTCTCTTGTAGGTTCAGCATGATATTCTGTCATCCGTCAGCCCGAGAACATTGTACCAAGGTCGAAGGGATCTCACCAAGACCTTTCTAGCACGGAATACATGGGCCGCCTTGGAGAAAAGTTCGCAAGCGGAATCGAGTTGGACGAGCGCAGATGGCGCCAGGCTCATGGATGGACACCGTGTCACGATCGTTCCCAAAACGATCTGTCGAGAGTGAATTCAATGACAAGCTTCCGAGTGAAATGTAGAAAAAGAAGCATACAGCGCAAGAAAACATGTGCGTCCACAAGAACCAAATCCGTTCACTTATCTCTTTGAGTTGGGAGTGAAGGTTCCTCATGAGCGCCACAAGCGAGCCTGCACTACGATAGGCCGCAATGACCGACGTGCCATAAGGGCTCCCCAGTGGATCTTTCGGGTGATCACTCATCGCTCTCGCGAAAAAGCTTCGATGGAGATATAGCAGGTCTATTTTTAGGAAATCAGCGAGACGTTGTGGCGTGCTAGTACCACGTACCCATTTCCCTAATAGCAAGCACGACATGCCGCTGAAGTGTAAGCATAATCGTTTCCGGGAATCCACCTGGTCGAGGCTCCGAGCTTCCAAAGCCAGCGACCTGAAGGACTGGGGGCACGGGGAAGGCGCGCATCTTCCTGTCGAGCTGACGTACGGTGGCGTAGGTGGGCATTTTTGCTCCAAATGCCTGGTCATGCAGGAGATTCATGCACTCTGAGCTGAATTTGTGTTTCCATGCGTGGACTATAGCAAATAGTTAGTCCCGATTACAATGTCCATGACGCGAAACGTACAGCTCTTCTCGTCGGATGTGTCGTTCTGGAACGGCATCTTGCAATCAACGTGAGGGACTGTAAAGGATGGCGGGCGACCTAAAGTGAAGCATTGCCAGGAGTCATAGGTAAATAGTTCCCAGAATAGCTCGCATCGATACTGTGTTTCCAGGGAATCGACCTTCCATCGCCCGCTATCCCGATCTGTGAAAGCCCTCAGCATAACCACAACTATATTGCAAGACGTTTCATACGCAGGCCGATCTACGCATTGGGGGTGCCTGGCGTGAGCGTCACAATGGAATGCCTGAACGCCTGGCAACTCACGCTTTGAGCCAATTTGATCGCGATTCCCATGATACCCCACCGAGCGCCCGAAGAGGTGCCGTGACGATCAGCTAAGAAGAGATAAAATGTCATAAGGAACTGGAGCACTGAAGTCAGACGATCCGCTTCAAATATCACAAGCAACCCACTAGAGCTTGCACAGCACTGATCGTTGGCTCCTCAAATATCGAATTCGTAAAGAGTGCTGCTCTCGCGAGCTGGTGGTATTTTTCGGCCTCCAGATTGTATGCTGGGAGAGAGGTGTCCATAAGAGACCCAATCGCGAGAACCATAAACAGCAGCGAAAGGCGATGGCACAACGTGTGATCGTTGGCGAATGGGCCGACGTTGAGATCGTAGAATTGTGTGTATATTTGGGTGTCGAATGACTCTTGCGATATGGGGTTGTACCTAATATATTTGTTAAAATGTACGTATTTGGTGTGGAAAGATGTACACTTACATCCACGCCGCGTGGCTGAAGTAAATGCACCGAAGTTCGAGAGCCTTGTCCGCAGGTGGAAGATACCAAAGCAAATCCTGCGTGCTGGCGTGCTTGCTCTCAGAAGACTGATATGGAGTTGAAACTGTTAGAGCAGACGCTCGCTTGAGGATGTCGGGAGGGAGAACGTTGCGCAGGCTCGCAAGCTGATCTCCCAGCTGATCTTCTGGAAGCTCGTTCTGCAGAGGGGACTCAATAAGTGTCTGTGTTTACTTGTTCGGGACCTAAATCGTATTTACCTGCAAAAAATACTGTCAAAGTGGGATTAGATGGTTCAATTCAATTAGACGATGGATAATACAAACCCAAGAGCCGGCCGTCTGGCCAAAGTATTTCGCCTGTCCTGAGACGCTGACAGAGAGTGACCCGAAAGCGTCCACGACATCAGCAGCTGTTTCTTCCTCCTTCACCGGATTGTTGTGTGGATCTCTGTGGGGTGCAGCCTCCCTCTGCAGTGGTGCTTTTATCTTCAAAAGTTCATCAGAGAGCAAAGGATGCTGTTCTGAGGTCAAATGGGAATGTGATGCTCGTAGCGCATCTTCAAGTTGGCGGACGCGCGTGGCAAGTTCAGAAATTTTCTCATGGAGCTCTTGAGTCGATGCAAGGACGAATCTAGAGCGCTGAGTGAGAAAAGTATTATGTCTCATTCACCGTAGCACGATTCGTACCGATTCCCTTGTCCAGTGGTGAGTGAACCCTGTCGATCACAGACAGAATCAGCGCCCAAGGAACATATTCAATTGAAGAGACGAACATCAGGACAGATGGGCCCACAACCACGCTTAACGCATGAGCTACAAGGAATTCCTCGATCGCAACGTAGCTTCAGTCTACAAAGTGGCTTGTTAATTATAGACAAAAACCTTCGCAACTTGAATGAAATGAACATACCTGCGACACTCAGCACAACTCAGTCGAGCGGCACCCTTTCTGCGCTTCTTTGCTGGGGTGAGTTGCGAGACAGAGCTACATATTGGCTCATCAGCTGAGGAGGAGGCCATGAAGATGGGTGAAGAGAAAAGCGGCGTTGGCGCGCTCTGTCCCCATTATCCAGATTGCCGCGGTCAATCAAACTCTCGGAGATACCCGCATCCCCGATTTACTTCCGTTGTGGCTGTACGGTCGCCTTGGGCCCACTGCAGCTGAGGTCGATTCCCCACCTTCCTCCGTAATTTATTCCATTTTCCACATTGGTTGGAGGACCAATTGTGATTCCAGGCGATACTCCTCTCGACAAGCCTTCCACGATGCTGGTACATCTCATCAGCAACGACTGACGGTCGACAATCGTCCGGCTGATCCGTAGTACGGGTAAGCAAGAATTATTGAGCAGCTATGGGCGTGTTACATCTATTTTCGCTTCGATCAGCCTTCGTTCGTGTACAAAACGATAACTGCTATTGAAAAGCATCGCAAATATCCTTGACGTTGAATGCATATGGAGCAAGTACCTCGGCTTGCAATTGACCACTGTGCTTCCCCACAGTTAGCTTGCAGTGGCGTATCTTTCCCCGATGCGTAAGTAATTGAATACGGATCAGCGTTTGGTGAGGGTTAAGAATACATACTTACAACAACTGTTCATGATCAATTCAGCGTTACATGTTTGATCACCTCGAGGCACTGCTTGCGAGTCTCCACACTACAATCGCGTCGGCAACTTTTCTTCGCCGACCAAAGACCACGGCCACTCTTCTCCGAAGTCGGCGATTGGAAAACGCCTTGTATGTACATAATTGCAAGGCAAAGCTTGGCTCCCTGCGGCCAGTCGTTTCCAGCCGTTCTTTTTTAAACAAAAGGTCCTCTGCGGGATTTGCATGAATGACCCTGATCACAAGTGCTCAAATGTTTTGAATACACAGGGATTGTACAGGGACGTGTGTCACAGGTCCAGGGGTAAACTTGCAAGAGGGAGACGGTCCCGGTGTGGCCGCGGTAAGATGAGAACTGTGTGTACAATCGTAGTTATTTGCACGTGCACCTACAAAAGGCGAGTGTCTATATTAATAAATCGAACACAATAAGCATACAAGAACGAGCAGCAGCAGAAGACTCTGAAGCCAGATATTACAAAACCAAGGAACGGAAAGGTGTATCGCGATTTAATTAAGTTGTAAGTCGTGAATATGATCCCAAGTCGAGAAGAGGCGCTAAGTGGTATAAAGGGTACTATCATGTGGCGACAACACCCAGGGAACGTGTGCGTATCGGGAGCTGCGATTCCTTGCCCAACTCTGGGCTGTTGCCAGCGCTCGAGTCCGAGAGGCTCGAAGGATCCCTCACAGAGACGTGTGCAATGTACTCGTTGGGCGGGCTGACGGGCTCCACGAGCGACGAAGTGTCCGATGCACTGTACACGGAGTCCCGCAAACTCGGCGCGGGTTTCGACTGAAGTTGCGGGATGGCTGGTGGGCCCATCAAGCTTATTGACGAGCTCCGGGGCGCAAAGAACCCGCCAAGCTTCCGTGAAAGCGGTGTCGCGGACATCGGCATCTGCGGTGCTGCAGGTGGAGGAGCGATAGGGGCAGAATGGGGCGTGGTAGGCGTCGCTTTCGCTGATGCGTCGCCCCAAAGCTTGAAGCCCCACCCCGCGGTGCTGGCAGTCTTCTTGCTCCCCTCCTCGTCACCTCGCGCCATTGTCGGTGGCGGTGGTAGTGTCACTGTCGTGGAAGCCCCGATGTTATTTTCGCCGATGAATTCCCTGAGCGCCTTGACACACGTCTCGGACGCCTCCCTCGCCTCGTTCGACTCCGACAGTTCATGCTTTGTGTGGTCTAACTCGTCCTTCACTGCGGACAGCTCTTTCCGCAAAACATTTAGTTCCGCAGATAGTTGCTCGGATGGCGTCAGATCTGGTTGTGAAGGCGAGGTGCGCCCAAAGAAACCGGAATGTCGCTGGGCGCTGTTGGGAGGATACGGTGACGTGGAAGAATGATCGGGGAAACTAAGGACTTGTGCGTTGGGACTTTTGTCGAAGAAGATGGGTTGTGTGGGGGAGTCAGAGACAGAGGCGATGCGGCGGTGGCCATGACTTGGCCGTGCGGTGATGTTTCCCGTCAGAGGAGTAAACGACTGACGATTTGAAGCCTTTGATGATGGTGGGCTGCCAAATGCTGACGGAGGGCCCGCACGCACGATGTCGACTGGGGCTAGACTTTGCCTTCTGTTTTCAGTCTGCAAACGCATCAAGCCTCGCCTGAATAGCCACGTCAGAAACATGTGGTGACAAGTAAGGAAAATGACGACTGAGACTGACCTGCTCTCCTCGACCTTGGTACGAAGTAGAGCGATAGCATCCTCGTCATCCTTGATCTTCTTCCTGGCGTCTGTAAGTTCGATTTCCATCGTGGTGGCCTTGTCGATCATATGCTGCAAGGCATCCTGGAGTTCAGCCTCGTGAGAATGTGATAGTGCGACCGCTTTCTGCAGCTCATTGCGATCCCTAGTAGCTTCGGCGAGAGAGTCCTGAAGCTGCTTTACGATGTGCGCAAGAATCTGTGGGTCCATTGACTCCCTAGCAGCAGTACCATCGGTCCTTGGGTGTGAGTCCATATCGTGGCCTGGCGTAGGCGGGAAAGTCTCCATGTCTAGTTGACGTTCAAGTTCAAGACTGAGATCGATAGAGAAGTGCCTTTTAGCGGCTGAGGCACTGTCGGAAGTGAGTGGGGCGTCAAATTCGACGGAATGGACATTGAGTTCGTCAAAGTTTGGCATAATAGTCGTAAAAACGAAAGAACGTTGCTAGATGCAACGGAAAAGTGATTCAAACAGCGGAGACGGAGAGTCGAGACGACAACGAGTAACTTAAACGAGGCGAGGTCAGGCGACATCAATTGGCAATGCCTCACGTGCAGTGCCACTCGCGGAGATCATCGCCCGCACGCGCACAACTCCGAATCCACCATGCTCTCCATTATGCCATGTGGTCCTCACAGGGGCCTCTCGAAGCTGGCCTGTAGTCTGTCTGAAATTTCTCTTTACGCTTGATTAATTTCGAAACAGACACGTCTCCAAACTCAACATGATTCTATACGGAGCTGCATGCTATGATGTCTTCTCAGTGGTTCTGACGCAAGTCGTTCTGTTGCAAGTCTATCTGGTTCTGTCTCCAGCTACTCCTGTCTCTCCGATATCAGCGCGATTTTTGCACCTCCAGGGTCTGTAGCGGCCGGGTGGGACATTCTGTATGCAAGCTCCGCAGCGTGCGACGCGCCCTGATACCACTCTGGGTCTTGCCTACAAGTGAGTGCCCCTACGGACAAGAGGCGATCAAGACTCTTCATTCTTTCCAAAGTGTAGGGAGTTATGGGGCAGAGGTCTGGAACGTCGTCAGGATTGCCATCCAGTCGGGCTTTCTTCGTGGTCTTCGTGACTAGCTGTCCACCAGCGAGCCGCTTCTTGCCCTTTCCGGTTTCCTTGCCTTTGTCCTTTCTCGTACCTTCGCCTACATCCTTTCTGGTTTCCTTGCCCTTGCCTCTCTCCCGCAGCTTCATTGCCGCCACCTCCTTCGAGCCTCCTTTGCCGCCACCCCCTCCACTTTCCCCCCCTTTTCCTCCACCCTGTCCCTGGGCCCCGCCGCTTCCACCTTGCCCACCCCCATGTTTCCTTCCTCCAGAACCCCTTTTTCCTTGTTCCTTGTCATCATCTGTGCCCTCATTTTCCTGGTCCGCTTCATTCTTCGTCATCGTCGTCGTTATTGACAAATACGAGTCCCTCATGCCGACTGAAATTGCGGTTGGCGAGTAGGAAACCATTCGATATGAACCGGGAGATATGCAGCACGTAGTCGGGGAGGCAAGGGTATCTCGCGCAAAATGAAGGGAGCCCCCTCCCATCCACATCGCCACCCATCGTCCTCTGTAGGGATAAAAGCAAAAATTCGCCGCATCCAGTCCGCGTCCACTGAGGTCACCTCGTAACGTGAGTAGATTGTTGGGAGAATTGACTGTGGCGTTGTAAAACTCGTGTTGTATGAACTCTCAAATGAGCAGCACGCATCAAACAATGAAGGTGGCATACCCGAGGCCGGGCTCAGGTGCGATGCATCAATCCGGTCTGCCTGCATCGTCATAATGCAATTCCTGTAGTGGCAGTTCACGACGGCGCTGGTGTTTGACGGAGCGACCAGCGGGAGGTCGTTGTTTGCGTTATTATCGAACAGCCCTGAAGCAGGCACATCCGTTGGTTCCCATTTGGAGAATTTCCGGCACAGCGGATAACTAGTAAGTAAAAAGGTGTCAGACTGTCAGTAAACTACCTCAGTAGCGAGGATGGGAGGACGGGGTTCTTGAATCTCAGACATTGTGCACAGGAGTCGGTGCAAGAGTTCAGGCTAACGCGACTCGAAGCAAGGACATATATTGACTGGTATCGAGGGCTGGTTGATTCTAATAGATCTAGAGGCGAGTCGGATGTATTCAAATTGAAAAGTTGGAAGTTGGAGCGTGACACAGCCTGACACTAGCTATATTCAGACAGCGCACTCGTGCTGAGATTACTGAGAAAATCGAGGAAAGCAGAGGGAGACAGAGCTGGATTCAGAGAGATTCAGAGCTCAAGGCTGACTCGGACTCGGAGGTTCTGATGATGATCTGATCCGGTCCACACCTCCACGTGATGCATGCAGACGGTGATAGACGCGCAGCCAAATAACCACCAAAAAAATTAGGCATTTCAAATTGAAGTCAAGCTCCTGGCGCACAGGCTCCCAAAATGCAGAGCGACGACGTGATCTGGTCGGTCATTAACACCCAGTTCTGCTCCTACAAAGTCAAGTACGTTCTCTCATACTTTCGGTCTAAAATGTCGATCACAAACACCCGCTGACCCTGCTTTACTTTACTTTACAGAACTACAACACAGAACTTCTGCCGGAACGAGTACAATGTTACTGGGTTCTGCAATCGCCAATCATGTCCACTCGCAAACTCGCGATATGCCACAGTGAGAGAGCAAGAAGGTGAGTTGCGGTCAATCCAATACACACAAAATCCCCGCTGAGACGAACCTAACTTACCCAGGTGTGCTCTACCTATTCGTGAAGACGATCGAGCGAGCGCACAGTCCCGCACGCATGTGGGAGCGTATAAAACTGTCAAATAACTACTCCAAGGCTTTGGAACAGGTTCGCTCGCGCAGTTTTCGTAATTGACTGACGGAAATCGAACTTTTCGTGTGGTAGATTGATCAGGAGCTTATCCACTGGCCAAATTTCACGATCCACAAATGCAAGCAGCGCGTCACGAAAATCACACAATACCTCATCAAGATGCGGCGTATGAAGCTGCGACAACAGTGCGTCTCTCCACCTATTTCTCACTCACCCTTACCTGTTTCTTTTTTGCCATCCCACAGACCAAAACTCATCGGTGTGAAGAAGAAGCTTGACCGGAGAGAAGCCGTGCGGGAGCGGAAAGCACTCTCTGCCGCACACCTCGAGCGGTCAATTGAAAAGGAATTGATCGAGCGTCTCAAATCGAAAGCCTACGGAGACGCGCCACTTAACGTGAACGAAAGCGTGTGGCAAGCCATCCTCGACCGGGAGAAGAAGGGCACCACAAATGAGGAGCTGGAGGGCGAGGAGCTTGGCATGCTAGACGACGTGACGGACGAAGAGGACGAGGATGATCTGTTGGAGGAGGAGAACGAGGGCGAGTGGGGCGACCGGGAGTTCGTCAGTGACATTAGTGGGGACGAGGATGATGGGCTGAGTGACCTGGAGGATGTCGTGGATGGGGCGGAGGATGATGACGAGGAGTCGAGTGAGGAGGATGAGGATGAGGACGGTGAGAGTGCGCCACCAAAAGCATCACTTGGGAAGCGGAAAGCATCGTCGGCTCCAGCGCCCAAACCACCGCGAAAGCGGCCAGACAAGAAAGCCAAGAGTGCGTTCATTTTCTTTCTCATTACCTTGGCACTCACGTATGTTGTTCTCACTCAGGAGGACCCCGAGTCGAAGTGGAGTACGAGCAGGAGATGGAGAGCGTCCCTCTATCAAAATCAGCACTGGCGGATTGGTAGCATTATTTTTGTTGGGAGTATCTCTGGACATTATACTCGGTCATCATGGAGTGTCGTCCATGAAACCACAAAGTTTGTCCTCGTTCATCATTACAGGAAGGCAGATATTACATCGTCGGCTCTACGGTGTCGACGCTAGGCTATAGTATGGATAGGTGTGTGTGCGGAGTATGTGAGAGTAGAAATATCGAGTGGTGGAACAACACAAACGAAATGATCTGAAGATGTTATTACTATTATTAGGATGCAATGCAGGAGGAAATGGGACGCCGCGAGTGTCGAAGGACGGAGATTACTCCGCCTTCTTCTGTTTCTGCTTGCGCAGCTCGATATCCTTGCGAGTCATGCGTGTGCCGAGAAGAGTGTCCCAGTGTATGAAAAATGGCTGGGAGAAATTCGACTTGATTCCAATGGTCTGTAAGCGAGTAGGGTCAGCGCCAAGACCTGGTAAGCAACAGAAGCCCACGGGCGCCGGGAAGGAAAATTGAAAGGAACGTACTTGGTGGTGTATATCGTGATAGTCTGCATTATTTCCGGTGATGAGCTGGAATGGATCGAAAGGGAGGCTGTATCCACAGTGGTCGTCGACAGTCTTGAACGTGGAGAAACTGAAAAGCAGCATCGCTTGTCGTGTGGTCATGCCGGTGACAAGTTCCGCGAGGGCAGCACCGAGCGAGTCGAGGAGGAAGCCTTCCAGGGGGTGGTTATACAGCGATCCAAAGGCGTACGGCACATACAGGCGGTGGTGCACTGAATGAAACTTTTTATACATCCATTTGTTAACGTGCATCAGGCGATGGAGGAAGTATTGCCATGTGTCGATGATGAACCTAGCAACTCTGTAAGGCCAGCGCATTCACGGAATTGAAGGGGTGGAGAACGTACATGGCACAGAGGAACTGGCACGTCGGTATGCCCCACCAATACACATAATACACAAGATCAGCAAGAACGGGCCCCGCCTCCTTCTGGCCGACTGCCGACAACACTAGAGGCTGCAAGTGTCCCGCGATAGCCTGCATGCTCTCTGCATGATTTGCAGCCTCGGCCTCGTCGTTGAGCCAGAATAGGCCGAGAACGGTCTGGATGAGCTGCTGCAGGAGCACTGCCCATACGACCTCTGAACGAGTAGCGCGATTTCGCGACTGCACCTCTGCAGAATCGTGTATGCGGTACTTGTCGAGCCATTTCCAGCCCGAGATGTCGAGAAAGTGGAAGACAAGGGAGAGAGACCAGTACGCGACAACCGGTGCGGCGAGGGCAAGGTAATGGTCGGGGACGCTGTCGATCAGCCTGGTTTCATAGATGTAGTAGAAGGGCGCAGTAGCGCGCAAGCAGCCTGTGGCGCCGTCGAGCATAGCATCGTGTGCGGTGCACAGCGTCGTGTTCATGGTGGCGGTCCGGAAGAAGATCACAAATATCTATTACTATAGACATCCGGGGTCGGAGGTCTCACGCGTATACGCTTACAGAAAAGTAATATATTCAATATTGGACCACTTTCGGTGTACAGCTCAAATGATAAAGCAGCGAATAACAATGACAGTGTGTGTAGAGTCCAATGCAGGTTCCGGGTACTAGGGTTCATTCAAATTGTGCAGAAGTGTCGTGAGGCATCGTTTCGTGACCATGTCGCCCTGCTCTTTACGTCAGACTCCAAACGCTACCATCTCAACTAAAGCACATACCTTCAGGAGAGTACCAAACGTTTGGTCACGGAGAGGTTCGGGCAGGCATGCGCGCAGGGCCTCTCTCGCCCTACAAGCTTACGTTCAGCGACATATTGACACCACGGGACTCTCTTACTCACCTGAGATTGTCGCTCAGGCGCAGATAGCACCTCACGACATGCTTGAGCAGCCGAACAGCCTGTGTCTCCACGAGCTGGTTGACCATGTTGCTGAGTACAGTGCCCACGGCGTAAAAGCGTTCGTAGGTATGGCAGATGTACGTCAGGCCCGTCTCATCAAGCAGGATTTTTTGGACGATGAAAATGGCGACAGTTTTTGATAGTTCTGACCCGGTCTCCATGATGCGGAGGCACAGGGGAATTATTTCCGTCGATAGTAGAAAATGAATTACAGTATTGTTGTCGTTTTGCTGTAGCACGAGCAAGGTCTGAACGGGGTGAACTAGGATGATGGTGGCAGGACATACCTTTACAAGTGCACCAATTACACCGAGAGAAGTGAGGCGAAGATATTCGAATGGGCGTGTTTTTGAAGTCGTGTTCAAGAATGGATACAAGAAAAGTGGTATGTGAGCTGCAGGGGACAATGTCGTTAGCGCTTACGACACAGCGTGGCGGAAAAGAGTTACCATTGAGGAATAGTTGGCGGGTCTCTGAGTGAGAGGCGACACATTGTAAAAGCGCAAGAGCATTGCAGACCCGGTTAGAAACATGGGCGGTGAGATTTGGCGGGGAGAGAAGGGGGTATACTGAAACAATCTCCTGGAGAAGTGCCGGCATGATGCCTATCGCGCAGTCAGTATGCTTTTCCTAAAGATCACTTCCGAAAGAAAGCTTACCGAAAGAATGCCAAAGGACGAGTGCAAGGTCGTCGTATTGCTCACGCTTCTTACTCAGCTCCAACAAGGCACCCTCCCTCGTATTTGGATCCAGCAGATCAATGACGAGACCATAGATCTTGCTGTCCTCCTGGGCAGCAAGTGTAGCATTGACGTTGTTGTTTGCCATGAACTGGCCTACGGGCTGCTGGTGGCTTGTGGAGAGGGGCGGGGTGACGGAATAGTTGGAAAGGCCACCACGGGCGTAGGCGTTGTATGGAACATTATTGTGCTGGAGATAGGAGACTGGTTTTGGAGAGACAAGGCCTGCCATTGCAGACGGGGAGCACGACGGACCCACAGTGCTCGTCGACGACTTGCGCGGCGAAGACGAAGAGTAGCCGTCACACAGTCACGTCACAGGTATCAAATTTCCCTTGGCGGGCCCGGGGTATCTCTCATTATACTACTTACATAGATATCTATACTACAGTCCAGCGGCCAGATGCAAAAGCCCCAATAGTGTGATCTGCCCCACTGGTTAGAGTTGAAGCAAAATAGTAGAAAAGTAAGCGCACCTTCTCCTCCTCCGAGTCCGAAAACAGCGACCAGTGGCTCCCGTCCGCAAATTCAAGCGCAAACGAGTGCGGGATCGCCTCTAATTCCTCATGGCCTTCGTTCCATTCCAGAATGCCGCGAACATTTCCCCGCAACTCAATCTTGTCCAAATAATGTGGGGCATCCTACAAAGTCGCCTTCAGCATCCTCACAAAGAGATCGAACGTCGGATTCTCACCTCTTTGCTCCGGTAGAGATAGACCGAAGTCTCGATGAACTTGAAGAACCTCCTCTTCCAAACCAAGGAGTCGTGCGACTGTATAGTCACCGAGCCAGAAACCAGCTGATCAATGTTGCGATTCCGTTTGACCATCGTCGCCGCAAGCTGGACCTTCTTCATCCTCTCGACCTCCTCCGTCTTCCTCTTCTCCTCCTCGCGCCTTGCTTTCTCCTGCAAATTCTTCTCCAGCGCTCTCCGAGTCTCCTCTGCTCTTCGATTTTCTTCGGCTCTCCTCTCACGATCGAGCCTTCTGCTCTCCGTAATCTCCGCCTGTCTCCTCTCCTCTTCCTCCCTCTCCATCTGCTCCCTCCTCCTCTTCTCCTCAAGAAATTGCCTCTTCTCCTCTTCAATCGCCGCGCGCATTCGCCTGGTCGCCTCATCCAGCTCCCACAGTTCCTTCTCCTTCCTTCTCTTCTTCTCCTCCCTAAACCTTTCCTCCTCCTCCCGCGCTGCCTTCGCCTCTTCCAGCCGCTGCCGCCGCTCCTCTTGGGTCTTCCTCAAGCGTTCCTCAAGATCCATCGGCTCCGCCGCCCACTTCCCTTTCAGCGGCAACGACATCGACATCACTATCGGCCCTCCACTGCCTCCCGCATCTGCATTCCCACTCCCATACCCATTCAGGTTCACCCTACTCTGCCCATAATCCTGCTGCCACCGCCCAAGCTCCCCATGCAGCCCACCGAACTCGTCCGGCGGTGGCGGCGCCCCGCCGTTACTGTGGCCACGGTGGTGGCCATTATGTAGGTTCGAGCTGCCTGCATGCGAGAGTACAGCGTGCTCCGAACCGCTCCAATTCAACGTCCGTGAGGGCTGCGGCGCGTCGTACGACGGCTGCCCAGGACCACGCACCGGCACTAGTGGCGGATACGTGCCTTGGCGCTGGTGCTGCTGGGGTGGATATCGTTGCTGGTGTTGTGGATGTTGTGGCAACGGTGGCAGCGGCGGCACATTGAAGTGTCCCTTATCCTTCGGCGGCGTCGGCGGTTTCCAGGCATCGTCCGACCCCTCGTCCGCCGAGTCCGTCTTCTTTTTCCTCCGAATAAAGTTTGAGAACATGCTCGCAGACTTTCCCATTGGTGGCGCTCCTACTTCTGGGTTGTGGTTCTGGTAACTATGGAGAGCGTCAGGGGCCTCGGCGGCGCGGCGGACGGGTTCGAAGGTAGTGGTGTAGGCGCCTGCGCCGAAAGTGGGGTCACTAGGAAGAGTCTTGGTCTTGTTAGGGGGCGAGCCAGTCGTCCGTGAGCGTGCGCGGGTATTGATCGTATGGGTGTTCGTGTTCGTGGGGTTCGATGCGGGTGCGGCACGTCCCATGAGGGTGCTCGTCGATGTCCTCGGGGAATCCGGTTCTCCTTCACGGTTGAGGGCGTTGCGCACGGCGTCAGGCGTCAGCTGCTCTAGGTCGTCGACTGTTAAAGTCGTTTGGTGCTTCTAGAGTTTAGAAAATGAAGAGAAGATGTGAGCATCTGTTGTTTATGTACCCCGTCGACAATGGCGCACGAGAACAATGGGTAAACATCACGGACTTTGAACACCGCTCCAACTCGACGTGAATGGACCAGCGCCCGCGCTACACATCGTAAAAATAGTCAGTGAGCCTCGGAGCGGGAGCAGGTGGGTTGGTGACGAACCTTTCTTCACTGCTGGAATTGAGGGTGGGATGTAGTTGATCACCACGAACCCAAGCTCGCCACCGCTGGATTCTTCCTCGCGATAGAACCCAATATGTACCTGCTCGGGATTCTCGATGCTGTGCTTCAGCTCGCGTAGGCCCCCGCTCCCGTTGTCGAACAGTGCGAGCTCATCGAACTGTACATCAATCACGTAGGGGTCAGCGTCGATCACACGCGCATTCAGGGTAGAACAATGCGAGTCTGAGCACTCACTTTCGTGTACTGGAGCAGCAGCCTAGTCAGGAAAAAATCAAGAAAAAAGCATAAATGCAAGTTGAAACGCAGCGATGCATGGTAGAAAGACTGAAACGATCCGTACCAATTGTTGGTGTTATGAATGTCGATGATGGCTTCATACGCTGCCACAATCGCCCCAGGGTCCGCGAGGTTGAGCGCCATACCTGGCTCGAAGAAAAGAGATCAGTTACGCAAAGAAGAGAGAAAAAATGAGGATGTAATAGATGCTCAATTGAAGCTCATCGCCCCTCGGGCCTCGGTGGCTTTTGCGCTTCCACGTGCTCTCTTCGAACTCGCGACTCGAGCTCAGCCTCTGCTCAGGCTGAGCGTCAAACACGCCAAGAGCTTCAAAGCGCATCCCACTGGCCATGGCAGAATCACGGATATACGGGCGTAGAGACGATTGCATACTTAACATACATACAATGGACACTATACAGAGGCGAAGGGACACACCTCCGGGCCACAAAGCATTCGAATCGCTCTCCATCTCTTTGAATCCCTGTTTATCATGCTCCTCTCCAAGGCATCCCTTCCATCGTCCGAGAAGGCCTCACCCTCCTCTTTATCCACCCCGGCAGGTGCGAATACACTGGATGTCCCACCAACACATTATTCTTCGAGACCTTGGGCAAGGAGTCGTTTATAAAATGGTTAAACTCTCTCCGAGGTAACGTGGATGGAGAGAGCACGCCCACAGCCCCGTCTACATCAAAAGTTAAGAATTAAGTACATGATCCACCAGACGATGCAACACCGACGCCTTACATTTATGGGCCTACAATGTCAATCAGAATGCTCTCGGTCTGCATAGCCTGCGAATCCTCACCCAGAATGACAAGTTTGAGCCTAAGAGAAGTACAAGCCGCTGAACTTCATATAGTGATATTACGAGCACCCACCACGAGTAAAAACGGTGATTTCATCGAACTTGAATGTCCAGGCGATGGCAGAGCCCAGAAGTTGGTCACTATGCAATATTCTCGATAATGTCCAGATAGATAATCAGTGTCACTGCCACCCTGAGACCGATTACGCCATAGCCCCCACGCTGCGAGTAATCACATCGTAGAAACAACCTCGAGTGTGGCGCTACAAGTGTATTGATGTCCATTTCATGGTAAGGCAAACACCATGACACCAGTTCTAGAAAGGAGCAACCAGCTACACGATAGATATTCTGTGCTCTGCGTCGTCGATGATTGGGCTTTGGTTGTACTCGCTATACCGTGTCACAGTGAACCGAAATCCATCAGGATTTGTGGACATGTTGAAGATGCAGCCATGAAGATCGGTCTCTAGAACGTCCACGAAGGTACCTAGATCTCGATTGTACTGCATCTCCTTGTTGAAATAGGAGTGCTCACGAATGAGAAGATATACGTGCATGAACGGCTGAAGTGGGGGAGCGCGAAGGTGCCAATGCCGCAAGAGACTGGCGAGACGTTCCACTCTTCGGCCATGCTTGATTGGTTTCGATTTGTCTTTATGGGATGCGACACATGCAGTAAATGAGGTGAGATTTGGCAGAACAGGCGCAGGTGTCTGGCTGGTGACGATACCATGTTGGAGGACTTTGAAAATGCTCGACAGGCTGGACGGCAAGTCAGTAATAGCTGTCACAGGTGGCGAGGAAATTGTTGAGCTGTTCGAGCTTGATGCTCACACGGGATATAGAGAGGCGGCGTAGGGGGATCTGAGAAAATGACATGATGAAGTTGTCTATTGGGACTTCGTTTCTAGGAGAGGACAGTGTAAGGTTGCGAAGAGCAGGAAAGTGGATGTGGCCCTGGATGACCCCAACGTCGATGGAATCCTCTTTGAATCTGATTGACAGTGTTGTGAGTTGTTCCCAAGCCGTCAACTGAGGGATATGTGATCCGAACGCGCTGGCAATTATTGAGAAATGCCCAACGTCAAGAAACATACACTGCAGGAAAATGGGAGTCCACTCCAAGACATCAAGTTGGCGCACAAGGTTCAAGGTTGTGATCTGGTTCCACGGGAAGGCAAAGATGGAAGGATTGGAAATGTCCATTTCGTAGAGGTTCAAGGTCGCTGATTGAAGACGGGAGGATGAGGTGAAAAGATGCGGACACTTCATGTGGGTAGAGGCCCTTAGCCATAGATCGATGCTTTCTAACGATGGAAGCATGCCGGGAAGTGACAGAAGAGTGGAAATATGTTCATCCTCCAGCATCACTCTGACTTGGAGATGAGAAAGATTGTGGAAAAAGGGAAATAGGGAGTCCAAAAGGCCAGAGGAAGATATTGATCTCGAGAGATGGTATTTGTCTGAGTAGAATGAAAATCGCAGTGGCTGATCCTTCGCTCTAACAAAATACACTGCAGGTAGACGCTGTAACATCACATCCCATGGAACGAGCTTCTGGGAGGAGAAACCGTTATTGACGTCGTCGTCGTCGTCGTCATCGTCATCGTGGCGACCGAAAATCTGCTGTTCGGCAACAATGGAAAGCGATGACCAGGAACTCAAGAAACCAAACGATGCGCTCCTCCAGGCCCGGCAGACTTGAGAGATTGCGAGGATCGTTGGTGTTGAGGTCGAAAAAATCCATTCCCCTGCATTGTAGGAGAAGATTTGAGCGAGAACCTCGGGTGGGATGCATCGAATTGGTGATCGGTAGGCCTTGAGGTAATCTTGCTGAGCCTGAATCTCTGCGATGTCCTTGAGCAATTGCGCGATGTCGCGAAGAAGGGTATTCAGCTGTAGCTGGCATAGGATGAGGTCTCGCTTTGTCTGCACCACCCTCTCGTCTAGGCAATCGATGGCCGCACCAAGCACAGCGTAATTTGCAGCCGACAGTGCAGAATTGTTGTCTTTCAGTATAGATACGACATCCTGGGCCTGATTTATGGAACTCTCCTGGCCAGAAAGGTGAGCCTTTGAAAAAAGGGCAAAGGAAAACACGCGTTGAACACCTCTGCAGTTACGGTACCCACTGTTGCTTCCGCCACCATATCCGCGGCAACGTCATCTTGTAAAATTGAAACTTCATAGCGTATCAATAATATTCTAGCCTTCACATGAAAAGCCGTAAACTCACGGTTTACTGAATGTGCGGGTCAGCAAGATATTGGAGGCTTCAACGAGATGGAGCCTCTTACAGATTCCGTTCTGCTGCAATGCAATGATTTGGCTCCGTGTACGAGGCACCCCCCGAAGTTTCAGCTTCCCTTTCTGCCAGTTCAGGACTTCAGCTTTGACCATCGTTTTCTATGGCAGGAGCGATTCAATGGGTTGATTCGATGAGTCGTCGATTCGTGAACTGAATTCGTGACGTGACTGGACACCATTTGTGGGCGCCCACTGAGTTGAAGTTCACGCGGGTCTCGGGGAATTCATCTCATAGCCAGCCCGTCATACCCTCGTCAGCAACTCCACGACGACGACGACCCCTTGTCTGGCCTCTATTTCCACTCCGGATGCCGCACGGCGAGCTCGTCATCCAGCCGCGGTCCACTGTGCGCGACCCGGTTGAGCTCGATAACCCCTAGTAGTAGTACTTACTGGAGACGAGTCTGAATAATACCACGATTTTTGAACATCCATTCCCAATTTGAGCGCTTGCTATAATGTCATGCAATAATGTACAGTGCACATTGGCAAGATCTCCAACTATATATCGAGCCTAGAGGTATGTGAGGCCTTGCCAATCACCAAAGTCACTGTGGAAATCGCACTCACTAGGGAGATTGCCAATATCTCTAACATCGGCCACCTATATAACCCATTATGGTATTGTGACGATTATGGTCGCTATATGGGCTATATATGGTACTGCAATGATTTCCTGCATACTTACTCACCTTCCAGTAACTTGCTCAAGTATCCTGTTTCGCTCGCGAACCGCCTCCTCAAACAAGCAGCTTTTCGCTCCGATTAAAGACATGAAGAAGGGGCGATTTTCTGGTCGAAGCCTGGCGAGCAGTGTCCGCAGCTTGGGGTGCAAAACTCCGCCACGACGCACCCAAAGATGGCCTTCCGGTACGAGACCTGGACATCTCAGGGTTTGCCAGACCCAGCCGTTCCAGGTGATGGGGAGTTCGGGGCTGTAGGTGCTAGGAGGCGGGTCTAGACATGTCGCCAAAACGGCATCGAGAAATGCAGCGCGTGTTGGTACAAGAATGCTGGATGCAAGATGAGGCTGCATGTCTCGTATTCTTCTGATAGGGAAATGGAAGGATTGAGGACTCGGAGACTAGAGAGCGCATGGGATCCTCGTGGAAACCCGCGGTGCGCCCTGTAAGGAACAAGAAGCGAGAAATATCGAAGTGGAAAGCGGACGCAGGATGGATGACAACAATTTTTGGCATCTCGTCCTCAGAAGATTTTCGGATGCGCCGGATTGTAAATCTGAGAATCGTTGAGTGGGCATACCCTGCTGGTAGCTGCGGCAAGCCTGCGATTTTGTCATCCTCAAACGGCGGATACGCGCCGACGAGAGGGACCTAGGGAAGGGAAGATATGACACACTGCGACGCTGCGTCAACTTGATGGTTCGGGACCACAAGATGAAGCTCGGATGGAGGAGGCGAATTGTCGAGCTTAAACCCGTAGGAGATGGTGTCCTGGCCCCATAGCAAGGTTTTGATGCCGAAGGAGGATATAGCGGAGGCCGGCGAAAGACGAAAGGGCTTGAGCCTGCCTGATGTGCGGAGCGCTGCCTTGGTGAGGGTAACAAGTCTTGAAAAACGCAAGGGAGGGGCCATGTTGATGTTGGAAGAGTCTGTGCACATGGTTAATAGGGGGCGTGGAAATTTAGCCTGGCGACACGTGCATAATGACATCATCACCAGATATTCGATAAAGTATGTTCTCTTTGGACATAGTATCAAAAACTTTCACTCCTCTCCTCTCAGTCGACGGGGCTTACCTAAGGGTCGGTTTGCAGGTGTCCGTTCACACACCGTTGTTTGTGGGCGCCCAACTTCAAGTTGGAGTTCACGCGGGTCCCGGGGAATTTATCCCTACCCCATACACTCCTGCATGTTTGCATGAAAACCTTGAGCTTCAGAAACTTGACGTACTTGAACTCTTGAACCGCTCGGCTGCTGAGCAGGTATGCATGTATTAATCACTCGGGTCGCCGTCGTTTCGAGTCCTTGCAAAAAGGCATAATGATATATTCAAACGTACAATGTTAATATTACCGCTTCACCCGTCGACCTGTATTGTAAGTTCTTCAAGTCCGGGTATTTTTTGCCTTAGGAGGGCATCGACGCGCTCAACAACAGGTTCTAATCTTGTATACGTTGTCCGTTGACTAGAATGAGGACCACCTGGGTCAAATGATGAGGCTGAGGGTGCGAGCTGGATGTGGATTGATCCAATGACGGTCGAGCTGTCCTTGGGCCAGAAGCGAGGGTGCGTGTAGGAGGCAAGTCCTTGGATTGATTGTAACTGTGTTTGATCGACGAGTGAGTGATGAGAGATAAAAACGTTCATGAAGACTGACCTCGGAAAGTGCCTGTTGAATAGTTGCGTCACGATCCGACAGGTCAAGCGCCAATATCTTCCCCGTATCTAAAACGAGGGGTACGACGCTGGCAGCGATCAGCACTGCGATGAACAGCGATGCTATTGGATCAAAACCAGTCCATCCATAGAATTGGATCAGCAACGTCGATATGATAACTCCCACAGAGCCTAACGTATCCTGTAAACCAGATCAAAAATGATGTTGAGATACCCAAGCCCAAGCAGGTCACATACCGCCATAACATGGAGGAAAACACCTCGCATGTTGTCACTACGGCCATCGTGTCCCGAGGAGTGTGAGTGTGAATGGCCTGTACTATGGTGGGTCGAGAGATGCTCATCATGGACAAACTTATAGCTCGGTGTAAGACCGGCTGAGAGCGGAGACAGGACTGAATCCTCTCCAATGGCTCGTGCAGCCACGGCGTGTATCTGGATAGCGGGGCCCTTGAAGGTACGCTTGGGTGGTGAAGGATCCCTTGTGCTATTGCCGGAGCGGGATGAGGGTTCGGCGTTTGTGTGCGAATGTGAATGTGAATCTGAGTGAGAGTGTGGGTGCTCCGGCTGCGAATGCGAATGCGAATGCGAATGTGAGTGCGAATGATCATGATCATGATCGTGCTCAAGCGGGCTTTCTGGTTCCGATGAGTGAGAGTGGGAGTGAGATCGAGTATGCAATGGAGATTTTGGGGGTTCCAAGGAGTTCGCGTTCGAGTGAGAATGAGAATGCGAGCGTGCGTGTATGGGCGGGGCAGGAGGCGGAGAATGTGAGTGTGAGTGTGAGTGAGAATGCGAATGATCCGATGTGTGACTATGCGAGTGCGCGTTTGGAGGAGGTTCAGTATGACTGTGGCTCACGCTTGGTGCATGTGAATGCCCATGCCCATGCGAGTGGGAGTGTCCCTAAGTACAAAGCATGTTAGCCACGACAGGCGGTAAAGCAAGGTTGACAAATTTACATGATGATGGTGCCCACCCATGGCGAACATGCCGAAAAGATTCACACCCAAACCTAATGAACTGACGAGCAAGAGTTGGCTTGTGTTCATCTCAGGTGGGTCCAAACTACGCGGAAAAAAGTGTCAAAGGCTGGCAAGATGAGATGTTGGGAAGACTTACAGGCGCTGAATAGCTTCAAAGATGATGAATATGGAAATTAAAATCAAGAAGATGCCGTTTGCAAAACCCGACAACGTTTCGATCCGACCATATCTGAATAATATTGAGTTTACTTCAAGCCTGATATCCAACACTACGCACCCATAGGTAAACCGCTCGTTAGGCTCCCACGTCGCCATCACAGACGCGAAGAGGCCTACGCCGATGGCCATACAATCGAACGCCATGTGAATCGCTATCAACCAGCTGATCAGTCAAATGCTGGGGAGAGGCACGGCAACATACCATCCGATATTAAGCCCAAGCTGTTGGTCCAAACACCATAAAGCATCTGTACCAACATATAGCACATATTTAAACAGAGGAAGTAAAATATTTTTCTAGATTCTGGGTTCGAGAGGATGGTTTTGAGGTAAGATTTGAGCAAGCGGCCTGTCGGCGTCCGTGGCGCCACCGCAAACGCGTCGACGTCCTTAGGGAACACGCCTAGAAAGATGTTAGCAAGCTGCCAACGGAAAACATTCGAGGAACGTACCTGCGTATAAGAATCCCGCAACGAAAAGATCGCTCCAGCATGGGGGTTGGGTAAAGGCCAGGGTACCTAAAATTGCGGATAATCCAACAATAGTCGGATACGACATCTTGAAGTATTGCGGCGTGAAAGATAGATGGGCCAATGATTTGGCAGTGATTGGGGCGAAGAACAACAATGCATATGCAATAACTGGGATTGCGGCGAGAGACAGCAGAGGTAGGGCGGCTTCAGTTGGAAATCCCAGCTGGAAAGGTCATTAATTTCTACGGGTAGAATACCTCATGGTACATGACATACCATTACCGATCTGAAAAGGTATAATGGCAGGGCAAAGATGGACGCGCCGACGGTCGTCCAGGCTATAGTGAAAGTTGCTCCTAGAGACGGGGAGAGGACTCCCATGGTACTATCCAATGCGCTGGATGCAGCAGCATGTAATGCCAAGGCACAATAACCAGTGAAGGCGGACCACGAGTTGGCAGAGAAGAAATTGGTGTCGGCTGCAATGGAAATGGACACTGCGACGCCAACCAAAAGGGATTTTCGAACCTTCCGTAACATCAGGACAGAAAGCCATAGCATGCGGATGATAGACAGACGTACAGAAGTACATCTCAGCAACGTAGTCATCCATAGCGTCGAAAAATGCGTGAACAAAATCACCCTGTGCCAAAGTTAGGTAGAATCCATGAACAGACCTCCGGGATGACATACCGTGTAGAAGAAAGTCGGAACAGGGCTATAAGAAGTGACCCTTGTTGCACAAACAGCAGGAGGGATGACATGCCCAGCACCGACCACTACCGCTCATCGTGACTGGTCAGGTCCTCGATTATACTGCACAGAGATGCAACACACCTCAATGGTCTTCCGCTTCGCCATCTGCCCCGTAAACCCCTCCCAGACCAGAACACCCAAGCCACCACACGCCAGTACCCGCATGAGGACCCAAAAGACACCAGCATCAAGGTCAAGGAGCCACTCCTTCGCCGCATGTAGCGCTAGCACAACTAGCACATTTGACAGCAGAATATTCGGGATATGCCTGCTTGGGATCCTATTCGCAGAAGCGGACACATAATTCGAGCAATGCGCAGTCAGTGGCCATCGAAAGGATACGTTCCGAGAACGATATTAACGGACACGTACGACGTGGACAAGACTTTGGTGGGGTTCAAGCTGATCGTGTTCCGGGTACGAGCATCCGGCACGGGCATTCTACCGTGCTCACTGGCGAGGAATGCGTTGAAAAGAAAGAGCGCTTTAGGCCGTTATAGCAAAGCCGGAGTCGGGCAAGTTGATGAACTAGTATAGTTATATGATTCTGAACTTCGCTACAAGTAGCCCAACGAGGACAAATAAAGATATGAGGCAGCAGGCTCTACGGGACAAGAAGATAAGAATATAGCGCTACAATAAATGGCCAAAGGCAAGCTATCCCGACGAGGTAGATAATGTACTTATACAGAAGTGGGGGTTGATATAGACACACGGAGAAGAAGATACAAATAAGTAGAGGGGTATATATAGAGTCAAGGCTTACTGACTGTACTGAGTAAAGAAATTGGTCCATGCCATGTTACTCAAATATGGTTGTGATGAAGGATCCTCAGGCGGTGAGGAAAGGAACTGCATGTTAGAGTAATGCCCGTGCGCGGAGTACGCATAATAGTTGGAGCTGGTTTCGACCGAGACTTGCGGCCCATACATCATCGACATCTCAATCTGTTGTGTGTTGACCGGCTCCATCTGGTAGGGCGCATCCATGTATGTCAGTAGCGGCTGCTGCTGCTGTTGTTGTTGTATGGGGCTGTAGGTCTGCCAGGGAGCGGCGTTCGCGGCGTCTGCGAACCGTGGAGCATCATGCGTAGAAAGCGGCGGCGGCGGCGGCGGCGATGATGCAGGCTGTGACGCAGGACTGGATCCGCTGTACGATGGAGATGACGATGATTGTCGAGCAACCAGTCTTGTCATACCACCGAGAGTCGACAGCTCGTCTGCCTCTCTCTTGATGGTGGGTCTGTCTCTGCTCGTCAGCGCCGAGAGAGCCTCTTCTCGCAGATTATGAAGTCTCGGCTGGAGTCGCGCATATGAGAAAACAGTTCGAATATCCCAAGATGGAGACACGAACCAGTATTTTCTTCGTACGCGGCTTATCAGTAACCCTCGCAAACAAATTATACGCCGACTCCAAGTGGGACAAGGCCGAAGGCGCAAGTTGCATCTGCGACTTGACAGCAATCGAACCCAGCACGATCTGTGATTCGTGATTGAGTTCAGCGTATTCTCAAGTACACGGATATCAGCACATACCGCGCAGGAAAAGACGTGTGTAAAGAGGAACCACATGCGTTCAGTCAGTACCGGGTGTTGCTTGAACAGGCTCTCAATCAGTCCAACGAACGTGCAAGCGCTGGTGTAGGCCGCCAACACCGACTGCGAGTACTTGCTGCCCATAGGATCCTCGGGGCAATCCCCCATCGCCTGCGCAAAATACCCTCGATGCAGATAGAACAACGCTACATCGTCACAAGTCAAATTATTTCAGCACAGGTCCGACGTTGACACTCACAAATTTCCTTGATGGCAAAGGCGATGTAACGCTGCATTGTCAGCTCAATCGTCGGTTGCTCCGGTTCAGCGCCGAGCTTCATTCCACCGAAACCTGGCACCAGTAGGCTGGGCGGCACATAGTAGTGGCGCACCTTCTTGTCGAGCTCCTGGATGACCTTGTAATTCGGAGTCCGGGCACCAAAAGCCTGGTCGTGCACGACGCTCAAGCATTGTGAGGCGAATCGATGTTTCCAAGCAGAAACTAGAGCCCGTCCGCGTCAACACTGGAAAAGGAAGATGTCAGCAACAAAGGGGCTCACAACTCATCTCGACCTCGCCGGCAGCATTCGTGACCGTATCATGGGGCTGCTTGCAGTCGACATGGAGCATCGACAGTGACGGCGGGCGCCCAAACGTCAAGCTCTACATGGAAAGGTCAGCGCCTGCCGTCATACATCTTGCAACGGTCAGCGGGAGGCCAAACTTACCTGCCACGAGTCGTATGTCAGCAGCTCGTAGAACAGCTCACGTCGTTTCTTCGTCTCTTCCGGAGGAAGGTTCCAACCATTACCATCCCGATCTGAAACCACGATCCATCAGCGCCCACACCTGGTCAGGCAAAAAGCTGCTCACGGAGTCCGATCTAGTAACCATCACATCAAGGTGAACGAAACGCAAACTGGGAATCAAGCCAAGGAGATAATGTCACTAACACTTTGTGCCAATTTTACCACCATTCCCATTATGACCCACCTCGGGCCCCCCATATCAGATAAGAACATGAAGTGGCACATTATGATCTAGAAGAGCAGATAAGCACTTGAAGCGATGAGAAGCGTAAATATTTACCAGAGCCTGAATTCCGGCTATTGATTGCTCCTCAAGCACGGAATCAAGCGCGAGTGCGGCACGGCCTAGCTGATAGTAGCGCTTCGACTCGGCATTGTGGGAGGGCAGGTCGAGGTCTAGCAAACTTCCCATGGCAAGGATCAAGCACAGAACGGCGAGGCTGTGAGAGCTGATTGAGGATTGGTAGATACCCTCCTGCTCGTACATCGGCTGCAATATCGTTGTGAGAAAGTCGCTCTCCGTGATCGGGGTGTACCTGGTTAGATTGGGGTCAGCAGAACCGTGATGTAAAAATGAGGCAGACATACATCCAGGCGGCGTGTCGGAAGTACAAGTCACAAATGCTTTTTGCGGCGGCGGGTGTCGGTGGTAAGAGACTTATGATTGATCCTCGAACGTTCTCTGCCGTTTTGTTGACTGGCGGCGAAAATGGGAATGCGTAGTTGAGCCACGGAATGTCAGAGGGTTGAGGCGAGTCGTGAATATTGGCATCTTCCTCCTCAGAGCCTTCTTCGTTCTAAAAGGTTCCAACCAATAGTGAACATGATAGGGAGATGCGGAACTACACTGGGACGCACTTGAAGGAGATACTAGGGGGACGGCTGATTCACATCGAATGTCATAACGAGGACGACAGTGATTGACGCACCCATGAATTGGCTGCTTGACCAAAGAAGGTTGAGCGGCCTCCATGAGAGATTGATCTGCATAACGAAAGTGTTCAGCATACGTTGTTGATGACAGCGGTGATGGGGAGAACCCACAAGGAGCCCATGGAATCAATACTATCGTTCAAGTCGCTCCTTTCATCCGTGCCATTTGCATGATCGGGCCGTTCTCGTTCTAATGGGCGCTTTATTTGCAGGAGGTCGTCAGACAGCAGTGGATGGGGGTAGTTGGAGTGCGGTGCGTGCGATTGGGCGAGTGCGTCTTCCAAGTTCCGGACGCGATTTGAGAGCTGGGCAATCTTCTCGTGAAGCGATTCGGTGTTGGCCAGGACGAATCTGAGCCATCGCAACGTCTAAATGGGATGATTTGGTCGGCGGGCTTGCTTACCGATTACCCTTGCCAGTGGTGAGAGAGCCTGACCATCTGCGCGTCAGTGTTGCCGACTGCAGAGTTCCCGTGCTCGGCTTACCCTCAGGACAGATGGCTGAGCAACCTTTCTTGACGCAATTGCTGCGATCCAAGTAAATGAGTTACTTGACAATATTGTGCAGAACACCTGTGACTTACTTGCATGGGAAGACGCGGCTACACCTGGGTAGATGACTCTCCATAAGTGGCCATGAGCCCAAGCAAGACGTAAACGCACTTGAGCTTCAATCTAGTCGCGTCGGCATCATAAGTGAGTGCCGCATTGGAAATTCGTCGAGGACGAACCTCCGACATTCTGCACAAGATAGAGCAACCCCACGCCGCTTATGTCTACCCGCCAAGGAAGGGCCCTCTGCAGGATAGAGTGAGGCCATAGATATGGGGCGATAGAAAGGAGATGATGGCAGTAGGAAAGAAAGCTGTGCGCTGTGGGAGACTGGAGGAGTCGGTCAAGCCGATCCTCCGTCGCTAAACACCAGAACTTGATTCAGAAGCGTTCCGACCACCGATTGCCATATCGGGACGGCCACGCGGACATGTATGCGCCTGTTTGGCGTGGCCCTTTAAAAAAGTTGCAACATCGTCGCCCTGGCTTTCTTCTCCCAACACAGGCAAACGGTGAGCACCTATTTCCTTCCCTTTCTTATGATGAACCCTTTAGATGACGAGTCTGAACCTATCGGGGCAGAGTTTCTCTGTTTCGACGGAACGTGACGAGTCTTAACAAATATACCATTCATGCTTTTCTGATCTTTTTCCGCTCTTCGCTTCTGTCTGCGTTTCAAACCCGAATCTGACTGTGTCTCTTTCTCTTCAAAGAAATTATCACGCAGATCAACGTTTATGGCACCCCCTAAGGACGAGGATTGGTCCGATTCTGACGATGAACTGCTGTCCGAGGTAGAAACCTCGGTCCTGTTGGGTGTCCCAGACGGCGTCGTGCAGTCCACCTCGGAAATCACCGACGCTGCCGTCTCTCGTATTGGAGGGCATCCTGTACGATATCTCGCCAATGTAATTCCATACCGAACCTTCCTACTTATACATTTTCGACCAAGGCCTTTCTCCCCTCGCGTGAACCCCCTTTATCTTCGTCCCAATGCAAAATATGTTCAAATCCCTCCGAATTGCTCGTGCAAATGTGGTGTCCGTTCGAGGACAGTCCTATGGATCGCGCTCTGTACATCTGGGGCTGCGCAAGGTCGTCATGTCAGGGCAAGGAAGGGAGGTAAGGCCAGTCGGCACTCATAAGCTTCTGTCATCGGTAACGCGATCGATCCATCAGCGTCCGGGCCTGGAGAGGTTTGCGACGGAACGACAAGTACGCCGCAAAACTTGAGAAAAAGCTTGTCAAAAAGCGTGCTGCAGAGGAAGCAAAAGCGCAAGCCTTGGCTCAAGCCAAAGAAAAAAAGCAGGCACCGAAGATAAACCCATTCTCGGTATGTGGCCCTACTGCGATCCATCAAGAGGAAGCGTTCATCTTCAAAACAGGCCAATGTTCCGTCAGCTCCAAACCTTTTCGGCATGGGTGCGCAAATATTCGGGGATGCTCCAGCCCCACCGCCGACAATCTCTGAAACTCAAGTCTCCGATGAAGAAACAATCCGCGATGCTGAAGAGGACGGCGACGACGACGACGAAGGGTCCTCCGAAGACGAGCTTCTGACAGCAATGGCATCGGTGACCGTCGAAGAATCCCCCTGGAAAGCTGCTCCATCTTACCCCCCAATCTATCTCTCTACGGTTTCCGAGTATCTTCCTCCGCAATCAAAAGCCAAGCTCCCTCCCGGGGCCCAGGTATCCGACCCACTGGACGATGACAGTAAAGGCGGAAAGGATAAGGACATCTCCTGGGCATCTGAGGCGTACGAAGACTCCCTTGAGATGGATCACGTCTTCGAACGATTCACCAAGCGCGTCGCCTTCGAAGGCGAGCAATGTGTCCGGTGCGTCTTGTTCGTCCGATTTCCTTCCCCTGCCTAATCCACTCCTCTAGCTACGAGCTCGACGGTACACCCCTCCCCTTTTCTTCTGACAAGATCTTCACTTCCCTCTTTCCCTCGCCACCCGCGCCCACGATCCACGTCACCCGAGCGGCCCACGCAGCCATCCCTACCCCCAAGCGGACGTACTTCCCGACCAACGTCTCGCCGTGCCCCTCCTGTTCCGGCAAGCGCGTTTTTGAGTGCCAGCTCATGCCAAACCTCATCAACGTGCTACGCCGACCCCCAGTTGCGAAGGCGAAGCAGACAGATGAGGAACGACGCAAGGCGGTAGAACAGGCCCTGAAGGGTACTGGGACCACCGAAGAAGGCAGAATGGAATGGGGAACGTGCATAGTGTTTTCTTGTGAGAACGATTGTTGCACAGAGGATGGGAAGCCAACGAGGGAGGCGTGGCGCGAGGAGGTCGTGCTGGTGCAAGCCGCTATCTGATATGCGGTCAGGTTCTGGCGACTGGACGAGGTTTGAGGACACCCAGCTTCAATTTTGATGTGTAAGTAGGTAATAAAAAATGATATGCATTTCCGATGTACAATGTCGACGTTGATGGAAGATATCTGTATGTAGCTTTAGTGGGGGGCGTTTTCTTTTGATTAATACTAACAGTCGTATAGCTCATTGATGGTCAAACCGATGGTGTGGCGCACATCTGTAATAATTGATTTCGTCCCCGTCACAGTTCCATCATAAGGAAACCAGGCCAGACTGACCGATGCCAGGACTTCATATCGAAAATGAGTTCGGATAAATGCTTGTTGATAAATTATCGATTGTTCGCCAAACTGATATACGAGTAAGTCACGATAGACCAAGTACTTAAGTAACTAAATAAAAAAGGCAAGTGGGGTAGCATCAAACCCTCTGTGAGGAAAGCTTGCCACCACGCCGGTTCGAAGTACACTGAGCTGCGCAATGATTACCAGCGGAAAGGTGGATCAACTCCGGCCACGGTGAGGCGTAGAGAGGTCTGCGACAGTGCGACGAAGTCCCCCGGGGCGCATGAAAATACACGACACCACTGTGCACAGAGCTGAGGCCTAGAAATCAAATTAGTCACAATGGCAACAGTCGACGACGCCATTGCTGTACCTCTCACCTACTCCCAATCCCAATCCCAGTCCCTGCCCGTTCAAACAACTTCGCGACAACTGAAATCAACAAAGTGTCAGCCGAAAATATCAGGAGAGCTATTTGGCATGCTCGCCTTGGGCAGATTGCTGCGCAAAGGTTGATCCTCCCCGTCCAACGCTAGGTACGACGGCTAGGGTGAAGCTAGGATGAAGAAATCAGCGCGGAGCGATGCGGCGGAAGAACGATACAAGCGAACGCAGAGATGGGGCCCCTAGGAGCATCCACCTCGCCGCCGCTTGACGACAATGGCACAAGAGCCCAGTGGGGAACGAACAGTACACGCGTGAATTCCATTTTCAGTCGGGTGCGGGGCGACAACGGTATGTCCAAGTGGCGGGCACATACGCACGTTATGGTTAAGGATTGAACTAACGGGATTATCGCTCCCGGGTGTCAATCACGCGGCGACGCCGAAACGCACCCTACGGGCAATCGGACCTATCGCAATGATGAGAGTATCAGAATGAGGGCGAACCATCTGTCCCCCGTCACGCCCCTCTCGAGACGATCTTCCACGCCCGCACGCCGAACACCAGCCGCCGGGACGCTATGTGGATGTGCACTGAACGAACTGAGACTGGGATTGTACTTAGCGTCAAGCTTTTCGCGCACAGTGCGAGGTGCCGCTCCGGCTTCATGTCTTGAGCGTCGAGGTGAAGGCGACGGAGTCAGAAGAGGGAGCGCCAGAGGACAGATTGAGCGCCAGAGATCATGGGGGAAGGGAAAGCAAAGCGCTCGCCGTTTCCTATAGAGATTCAGAAATGTCGACAAAGACAGTCGAAACTTGAATCTGCGACCACAGAACACAACGCCATGACTAACACTCATGCCTTGTTGTTGTCCTAGGAAGTCCGAACCATCAAGTCATAACGTAGGAATCGATCCATGCCCGTAGCACATATACGTGGCCATAAGATTTTAAATCCTGTCTTTCCAAAGCCTGCCAGATAATCATCCGCTACCTCTAACGTCATCGGTGGTCGCTGGATGAGATCGCGAGTCGATGGGCCGAAAGTCAGGCAACTGAGAAGTTCTTGAGGGGTTCGAGTTCGCTGGTGGGCGTACGGAGGAGGGGCGGGGTGAGTAGGGGTAAAGTCAATGATGTGTCCTTGTGACAGTGAGCCGAAAGTCGGGCTTATCCGTTGAAATGAAGAACTGAGCAGCTGGAACCAAACGCGAATACGGAAACGTACAGTCTGGAATCGACTCCCAGTGCTTCGAATTCAGGGAGTCTTCATCATCTGCTACACAATGAATTGGCCTGAGGGGCTCACGATCGTCACATCTCACTTGATTTCAAAGCCCATGCGTTTGTAGATGATAACCTACACTGCAGATGAGCGCCACATCTAGAGCGGAGCGATTTGAACTTGCATACATCAACATATGTGCTCGTTTCCAGGACGATTGCAACCCCGTCTGCATTGGCCTGTGAGGTCGTTTATCAGTCTTGATTGGATTTGCAAAGTGTCAACCACTATTGGCACGCACCCTCTCTTCGCAATGCCCTTACGATGATGCTCAGGAGCGACAGCGAATAAGTTGAGAGCCCATTGCGCGTTCTTGAATCCTTTTCCTATGGATTCTTCCGCCAGTTGTGAAAAGGTTGGGATGACCTAACGTGCCGTGAGTCAATGCAGTACGCAGGAGATATAACGACATATGTGCTCATTCCACCAGTTCTTCAGCTCTTCGGAGCATTTGGAGAAAAACAATTTTGATGTGATTTCGTGTTGCTCTTCTCTGGACCCGAAAAATGGAGTTAATCGAGGCAGAGGCATTCATATTCAGGCGACTCACATCGAAAGCATAAATTGTCTGGGACCCCACCATATGGCTACACCGATGATGTCGTTGATATTTGGTCCTATTGAGGCGACATCGACGTGTCCGCCCAAGAGCGCAACGCCAACATTGAACTCATATTGAGGTCTCAGTCAAGTGAAGCGCTCAGAGGTATAGGCAACACGAACCTTCACTAAAGGCGGCAGAACCACGGCATCTGTATACAGAAAGTTGAACTGATGACATTTCGGCTTGGTCTGGCGTTGACTACCTGAGGCGTTCTCTAGGCGTCTGATAGTCACAGGAAGCATGCTGGTCGTGGTGAATCTCTACAAGTGGCGGAAAGGCAACTGAATACCAGCCACCTTTTATTTGAATCGTCTTGCCAAGAGATCAACGCATTCATGGAGATACATATCATCATAATCAATGAGGTTGTGCCTCATTACAGCATCGTTCCGTCCGGATATCGATCCGCCGTCTGAGAGCAAGAAAGATTCAATTGACACACAAAATGAGAGAGGATATCCAGTGGAAGTCTGAGGCGAGCGCGTTGAAGATTGGCCTTGAAGATAAGTCTGTAGTCTAGGAGAGCTCCGGGTTCAGCGTCAAGCACTGCATTGACCAAGATAGATTTGAGCCTGCCACTGGTTCGTTCGGATAGGTAACATCCTATTCCACTACGGTCGCATGGAGAAGGTCCGAGAGGCGTGGTCAACCAGGCATCGTCCATGCGTAGAGAGCCCGCGCTCCTAATGCACCCATCGTGGCGCTTGAAAGGTCGCTGGAAGGCGTGCAAGTTGAAGCGAAAATCTGGAGAGAAAGCCATAGAACTCTGAACTTGCGTGTGCCGACAGCAAGCCGTTGAGCCCAGAGATTTATACGGCAACTGCAGCAAAGTCGACCAGTCCATGAGGCTTGAAGTTGCATCTTTTGCTGGTTGTAGACATTCCCAAAGTTTCGACAACCTGGAATTCCACGATTCATAAGAGGTCTCGCAAAGGCTTTCGGCTTATAGACTCTTTAACATCTGCCACATAGGAGATTGGCCCTGTGGGCTCACAATCGTCGTCTCGCCCTTCAGCTCGAAGCCCAGACGCTTGTATATGAGAACCTTCATATTGAATACGATGAGCTTCGACTTCGGTTTGACGCAGAGATCGCAATCACGTACATCAATATCTGTCGTGGTTTCCAGCACGATTGAAACAACGTCGGATTTGGCCTGAAAAAGGAATCGAGTCAGTGTCGACGCGAGCATGTCGAGTCGCGTACATACCCGCTCTTCGGCGGCGTTCATCATTGCCTTTGCGATCCCCTTGCGATGATGCTCGGGGACGACACCAAATAGGTTGAGGGCCCACTGGGCGTCTTTGAAGCCTTTACCTAGAGATTCATCCGCCAGTCGCGACATAGTCGGCGTAAACTTGACTGCCGTGAGCTTGATGGGTGCGTTAACCACTACAATTGAAAACATACGTGCTCGTCCCACCATTTTCTCAGCTCCTCGGGGCATTTTGAGAAGAACACTCTTGATGCCACCTCGCGTTGTTCTTCTCTGGATGCGGGCAAGACCATGAGCAAACGATGTCCGATCCGCCGTTCAAGGCCCGACAAGGAGAACGACATACGTTGACATCATGATTTGTCCGGGCCCCCACCACACTGCTACACCGACGATGTCGTTTGTATCTGGACCAATCGAAGCGATGTCTATGTGGCCGCCGATAGCAGCAACGCGTACATTAAACTCCCAACTTGGGTAGGAAAGAGACGTGTCGCCCCCAACAAGGAAATCGTTGAAAGGATCACCTAAAGTTGTAGGGTTATGTAACTGTTAGACGAAAAACGACCAACGCAGAAAAAAAAGGGTACTTACCTTCGAAGGCGGCCATAAGGACTGCAATGATTCGGTGAAGCTCGGCATCTACAAGGAAAAAATAGGCATCGATCAAGATTGGGGGCATGTCAGCACAATCTACGCACCTGAAGGGTTCACCAAGCGTCGAACCGCAATGGAAATTGTACTACTACTCATGGCACAGATATGGATTGTGACAGTTCAACGGAGCCGCTCTCCCCTCTGGATCAGAACCAGTGTCCTGGCATCAGAGATAGACAGGTCTAAATGAACCTATGGGGATAAGTAGACACGTTACGGCGGCTATGGTCAGCCCGGAGGTTTCTAGAGCTGGCGGAAGCCTTGAGATGAACACGAGCTATACAAGATGGATCGGAACATCGTCTGACCCTACTAGTTCTTGGCCATTTATTTTCTCATTGCCCTGGACTTCCACGGATTCTGCGATACTTGATGTGGAGGCGTGTATTGGGCGTGGAAGATGGCAGTGCAAGAGTAGCTCAGTGGCACTGCGTCACCGCCGTCTGATCAGCATGAGTAACCGACAACCGATTACGAATTTGTGCGGCAACAACTGCGGTGATGGCAGCGACCCATTGGCATTGATTTATACCTCTATCTCTATCCTTCATAGCTATTCCTTCCCCAGATATCTGCACCAGCCATGGCCACGGTCCATCTTCTCGTCCTTATCCATGGAATGTGGGGGCATCCTGGCCACCTCTCCGAACTCAACCGCCTCATTGGTGAAGCTTACCCATCAAGCTTAGACGGCACACAGCTGGAAGTCCTAGTGGCTGAGACGAACAGCGAGGATTCGACATATGATGGAATAGACTGGGGCGGTGAACGTGTTGCCAAAGAGGTGCGAGTACTATTGTTCCATGCTAGCTGCCTTGCTGACCAACACCGACGTTGCGCAGGTGGAGGACAAAGTAGCAGACATCGAGAAGGATGGGAAGACGGTTTCGCGTTTCTCTGTCACTGGCTACAGCCTTGGTGGGCTAATTGCTCGCTATGTCGTTGGTATTCTGCACCAAAAAGGTTTCTTCGACAAAATCACCCCAGTGAACTTCAATACCATCGCTACTCCACACATTGGTCTTCCGCGTTATGCTTCCTTCCTGTCTAGCCTGACCTCTTCTCTGGGGCCCAAACTGTTATCCCGGACGGGGGAGCAATTCTATCTTGTGGACAAGTGGTCTGCCACAGGAAGGCCGTTGATAGAGGTCATGGCCGACCCCAGTGAGTCGCTTCGTGATTCGTTATGATATCTTGACTTACAGTTTATCGACATCAAGATAGGATATTTCATCAGGGTCTGCAAACGTTTGAACAGATCCGAATATACGCAAACGCGTCAGTCCATTTCCACCTTCCTTCCGGTCAAATATTGAGGCGTTTGATACAGGCTTCACGATGTAACTGTTCCATACGTGACATCCGCAATCGAAACCGAAGATCCCTTCGCCCTTTATGAGTCGAATGGAATAGAAGTGTTCGTCATTCAAAGAGTTTTCCGCTTTTCATCCTTTGACGCTTCACGGAATAGCGAGTTAGATGACGAATACTCCCCTTTAGTCAAGAGATTTAGCGTGCCGGATATACCTCCACCCCGCACCCCCAAGCCCGTCGTGTTGTCGCGCGAATGGTTCAAAAATCGCAAAAACGCGAGGCCCATCCTGCCGCCTGCCTTTCAGCTGCGCTTTCCGCTCAACTTTGTACGTCTCTTCACATACCACATCTTCAGATTCAAACTCATTGTGATTTCCGAAGGTACTCTATTCGCTACTTCCCCTCCTCGTACCGGTAGCATTATCGCTTGTCGTTGTCCGTTTTACCCTGGCATCTCGCTCTTCCCGCGCCCGCATCCGTCTCTTAGAAGAGGATCAACTAAATGGCCAAAAACTCATCAACATCCTCGCAGCGCTCGAAGACGAAGTCGAGGACGCCGTTGTTGACCTCGTAATTGACCATTCACCTGACGAGTCGCAAGCGACATCATCTTCGTCGCCTTCAACTGGCAAACGTGAGGGCAGTCCCCATCCGATCTCGAACGACCTCATTCTCGTAGCCAAGATCGATATGATTGAGGAGGGGTCTGCTACCCCCGATACCGAATCCTCCTCTGGTGCTACGACGCCTATCCCCACAGCTTTGGCAACATCAGCGCCGTCTTCCAGCTCATCCACCATCGGAGGCAAAAAGAAAAAAGCGAAGCATCCGCCTGAGCAGCCTATCCTCACGCCGGTGCAGCGCAAGATCGCTGGATGGCTGAACCAGCTTCCTTTGCGCAAAGAGCTCGCGTACTTCCCGGACCTGCGCAACTCGCATGCGACAATCGTGTGTCGCGATGTCAAGCGTTTCGAGGCACATCGACGCGGCGAGGGCATTATCCGCCACTGGGCGGCCTCTTTCATTCTCTAGTCAGCATACGGAGGATGGGAGATGCACAACGTCTGGTAGGAGACGTACATACTTATCTATTGTGGGTCCACGTGTCGCCAGATTTCGAAGCCACGGACGATTAACTTACGCATCTGGATCTGGCAGCTGTAGGGGCATAATTTACTACGCTTCCCAAGCTCGCGACTTCCAATAATTTTTACCGTAACCGCGGTGTCACACCCTTTTGTGTTTTGAGGTGTGGCGGCTCACGTGAGGTGCAACGAAGCAAGTTCACAAAGAGTCGTCGGACTTCGGTGACTATTGTCAAGGTTATCCCAAAGAACGCTTAGGTTTCAAAGGGCGTTGCTTTGATGGCTGGTAATGGGAAGGGGGCGATATAAGCACGCTTCATTTCGCTCAGAGCATCATCAACCTCCACCCACCACGCGCCCACCTCGAGACAGGACCTCGAATTAGGAGTGCCTCGCCAGCGGGTTCTCGAGATATCGCTGCATAGATTTGAACTTATACCACAGCAGGATAATGACCGGGATACGCAACGTCAAGGCGGCCGCTAAGAAGACAGTTAGCTCCTTCAGCCTCAGAAGGAAACCCCGGCATGTCGATAGTGAGTTCCTTTCTGTACGGATTTGTGAAATAATTTACAAGCGTGCCTGTACGTTAGATGGCTTAGCCGCAATCAGTTACATCTACCGCCAGCAGAGTAACTTGAACCGGGCTCGGTGGCTCACGGCAGAGGAACTCGAAGAAACGTGTGCGTCAGATCATTGTGCACTGTGTTCGGCTTCTTGCTCAGTTTATATCCCTTTTGATGCGATATTCATGAAGTGAAGGAAAGACTTTATGGCAAAGCCAATGTGCCACGTCTTGGGCCACAGTTTCAAGGAGCAATCACCAGGATCATTCCACAACTTGTTTGTGACTTTCAGATTGTCCAACTTGAACCAGGTTACTATCTGACGCGACCTACCAGGAAAAGGCTGACATGATCCGAGTCCGTCTGAATTCTGCTGAGACGAGGTTTAGGATATCGCGCCCGATGGCGAAAATGTTAGGTTGCTGCACTGCGATACAGTCCTGTTACTCAACCCGTTACCCAGATTGATCTCCATCAGTGAAACCGTTGCAGCCGGCGAGTTCGAGACTGAACTTGAGCGTCACAACGCCCACTGCGACATAATCCGCCAAACGATAGGAAATACTCGTCCTACCATGAAAACGGTGGGCCTTGTCATTTCAATCTTGGCCTTCGCTGTCCGTGCTCAACCAAAAATGCTATTCTGTTAGGTTATGGAGGAAAACGAAGAATTAAGGGAGAAAGAGAAGGTGTGGATGGGGCACTATAACTTATGCCCCACCCTTCTGACGGCTAGAGCTCGAGCGACGAGTGTTACGTCTGACGCAACCTTTGCCACTCCCGATGAGTCGGATGAGTCGGATGATTTTTCCATGCAGGAGGACCCCATACCAGGGCCTTCCTCCATGCCTTCGTATGTCCTCTTCTCCCCATATTCGTTCGGCCCATGACGTTTTTCTTCGTCAGAGCTACACCGGCGCGACATGCATGTTCATCAAACCCAGCAAACGCATACATGACGCCCCAGTCCCTTCCACGGAGACGTGGTGATACCCGAGCGCCAACGTCACCGCCACCCTCACCCTCGCACTCCAGGCCCAGCCTGTCGTTTCACGGTGATCCTCCCAATAACGACTTCATGGACGCCGATGACGGTCCAATCGCCGGTCCTTCGGGAATATCTCGTGAGCGCAAGCGCGACGACCTATCGGGACTTCCCCATCAGGTATGCGTCTTTAGCTCTTCGTTTCCCGCCAGTGGGTATCTCACTAATGACGCACCCTTAGTGTGTTAAATGCCCACAATGGGAAGCGAACTTCGAAAGAGTTGCTGAGCTGGTGCAAGCGCCCAAAGCAACACTTCAATCAATAGAAGAAACGCTTGAAGTGCGGCAGAGGATGCATGATGAGGCCCTGAGGAACCTGGATGACCAGCGGAAGACGTGCGCTCTGTTGCAGTATCAAATTCGCGAAAGGGAAGAATCCGTGCAAGTGGTAAGTGCGGCAGTTTGTGTGGCGTGTTCTTGTCGTCTAATCACTTGGAAAATGACAGATGGACGACATGATGACCTATTACCAGGATGAACTCGAGGCCCAAAAGCGACAGTCCGCATGTGGTGCTGCGGAATACAAGGAAGAGACGGAGAAGCGCATCTATGGCCTCGAAGAAATCATACGTGACCATGAAGAGGCAAGCTTGGTTGAAAGGGGACTGACGGCGGATGCGAGACGGGAGCTTATTCATCTTCGCGAAACCATACTGAGGGAGGAGGAAGAGCGAGAAAAGGAGGACACGGCATTGGCAGAACAGCGAGAAAGGCAGGCCAAAGAACAAGTACGTCAATATGTTATTTATTGTTTTGTTTTACTTCCGGTAACTCACCTTCGTGCGTACAGCGGGAGCGCTTGAAGCAAAGTTTGAAGCCAGCGCCGTGGGAGACGTGAATCGTATCGATCACTTGTACTACTAAGTAGACACTTAGTGCAGACTAAGTGCTTAGTATTTACTGGAAATGGGAGTAAATTGGGTGCCCCGACCGGTAGGGCTATCAACGAAGTGCAAGGCCATCCAAAGCTATACCAGGGGTAACCAGGCCATAAACCTGATCTCCATTCGAGAATTCTGTGCCGTTGCTGTCGACCACAACGCCAGCTAGATCCATCTCGAGAGTCACTGGTCATGATCTAAATAGATTTGGACGGATTCTCATGAGTTTATAGCCACTAGTTTCAGGAATCAGATCCTCGAAAACAGCGCCCAGCAAAGATCATAACGAACGCTGGGTTCAGTGCAGCAGCTTGAACTTCAACGAGGACTTCGCCTGGCTCAAGCTTCGTAGGTATTGGCCAGTCCGACGCAGCGCTTCAGAAGGAGTACCGCGACGTTCCTCCACCCATGCCTTTTGGATAGTCGTGGTCGACATTGGTTGGGGAGGGAATTCAAGCTAGCAACAAGTTCATAAGTATGATCACGGTGGCCATCGTGGGATGCGACGATCCTTGAAGGGCAAGGCAGGTTCCAGGCCAGGGCGCTGACATCAAAATTGATTGATCCGGGTGTGCATGCATGGCCATAATGCATAAGTTCATTCATGTCGGGCGAGCATCCATTTCGAACGCTGATGGTCATTGGTACGAGACATATGTACAACTCGTATTGTTCCCATGAGATTATCCTACGCACTCGAATCACCAGGTATTCCGCTTGTCATCCTTTCTACCCCTCGAAGGCGACTGATCGTCCCTGCTCTTGCCCTTGGCCGGGTTACCCGATGACGGCATTTTATTCACCTGGTCCTTAACGGACTTGGAGAACTTCATCTGATCATAGGACGGCGGATTCTGGCTCTCCTTAGCCGTATAAGCTTTCTTGCCTTTCACCTCGCCCGCAGGAGGATGCCAGATGGGAGGAGCGATACCACCATGGGTTTTGCCCTCGTTCCCCCGCCAACGACCGCCGGTGGTCATGCCGTCCTAAAAAAAAATCATGATTATCAGAAAGAAATGGCAAAATTTTCAATGTCGGCATACCTTGTAGGCGCTGGGCTCCCACACCTCGTACTGATCAGTATGGACAGGGGGATTCTTGGTTTTATGGCCACCCTGCTTGTAAGTAATGTGGGTAGAGGACTCTCCAGGCTGCGGGTTAAGCTGCACGATGGTCAACTCAAATTGAAATATGCCAGAGGGAGATACATACGCGACCAACTTGCTTTGTCTTCTTTTCGGGAGGGATGGTAGACCAGTCGTTAGACTTTTTCTTATCTTTCTTGTCTCCTGGAGCTCTGACATCAAGCTATAAATCGTTCATCAGCTTCAAGATATGAATAGAAAGGCTGCATGGAGCTCTCACATCCTCCCAGCGAAGAGCAAGACCCTCGTCTTCCCAGCCGCGAAGATCAAGACTCTGATCCTCCCAGCGAAGCTCAAGATCCTGATCCTCCCAGCGAAGCTCAAGCCCCTGCGATGGAATCATTAGAACAATGCATGGAGTCGAGTTGTAATATGGACGAACCTCTTCGTCAACGAATAAGGGTGCTGCCAGAGAAGACAAGGCGACGGAAAGAATGGTGGCAGTAGCGAACGAGAAACGCATAGTCGTCAGGGGTGTTGTTGAAAAATGGGAAGTTGTGAGGTTGGGTAAGAGTTAGCTGCGCAGCAGGAGTCCGACCAGCGGGATGAGGGATTGGGGTCAACCCAGGCAGGCTTTTATACCTGAATTTTTGAATCGGGCCTAAGATTCCGAGTCGGATCGAAAGTGCGCATAACGCGCCTCGAAACATGAGAGCAAGGTCCCGACGCGTATCAGTGTGGGAGTCAGAAGGCTTGGCGCGCCATGGATGATGAGAATACTTCCGGGATTGACCAGTGACCACCCTGCGGTTGCTACTAATGCTACTGGAGGGCTATGCATCGTCAGCCGGTACGAACTAACTGAATCATAGGCATCGACGGCGAAGCAACGCTGAAGGAATAAACCACTAGGGGTCCAGGACTCGTGTGCCAGTGTGTGGCGCCGGCAAGCCGCGACAGAGTCCAGTCATGTTCACCCTGAGGGAGAAGATCAGCCACATCAAGCTTTGATGTGCCGCGAGAGCTTCAATTTTCAAGCATAGGTCAATCGTCGAAGGCGATCCTTGGCAAGGATGCGCCAAGAAACACAGCCACTGGAGATTAGACTAGCTCTTGACTTCTTGACGCTCAAGCGCTCAAGCTTCATGTTCATGTTCAACGTCTTTCAGCGACTTTCACGACGAACCTTAATCCCATAAGGTGTCATAAGCGGCGCACAACCCGTGTTCCAACCCCGAGGCCTCAGCGCGCGGCGCTCAGCTGCCAAGACTTGATTTGGGCAAAAAGCGCGCCCACGCATGTGTTTCAATAAATCAACTTCATCATCATCGAAGGCACCTTCAGGCTGTACATATCATGCCGCAAGCGGTCGGTTGGGTGCCCAAGTACTCAGTATTTACTTGGCATCATCACACGGGCCCAGGTAGTCTTTCTCGCTATAAGTAGTATGTATGGGCGCAAGGTCAAATAGTGTTCAACCGCTCTCCAACTTCTCTTCGATACAATTATGCTGAATCACTCTTCGCACGACAAGACATAAGCTAGTGGTTCAGATTCATCAAGAACTATGCTAAATAAAAGTGTGGCAGTAATGTAAGTGATGTCAAGAAATACAAGAAAGTCCGCGACGGTCCAAAAAAAAGCAGTCTACAGGGCATTGTACAGCGTTGTACATACAATATTAGGCGGTTTTTAAAGTATAACGGGTAGGTCGGCGTCGGGTGATAGGTTTCATAGAAGGGCATGGTGATAAAATGAAATCGAAGGATTGGGGTGTCGCGTTATAGAATGCCAATGATCCCTTTACTGCGGGGCGTGCATGATAGCACTGCGCCTGCGGGTGACGAGGACAAAATCTGGGGGGACGAAGGAGGCCCGCTCGTGTTTCCGGGTTGCACCTGTGATGACTTTCCAGAGCTGGACAGCTCTGCGCTTGAATTTTCTCGAGCGCGAGGTGCGTGTGCTGCTGGAGCTGCTGTGGAAGCTTTTCATGAACTCAGTAAGGGTGTCCATGAGGAAGGAAATAAATAGTTCACCTGGAGCTTTCAGAGATGTCGTCCATAGAAAAATGGGGGTCGGGGCGCGAGACGATAGCCATTATGAGAAAGCGGGTTTAGAATATAATCGTCAAAAGAGCGTAGGTGTAACGAGTGAGAGGAAGTATTAGAGTATACTCCAAGTGGTTGTTGCAGTGAAAGGACGTCCAAAGCGAATGAAGGTGAAGATGGGGCAATCCAGATCGCTGAAGTTGTAAGGAAATGAGACCCAGTATTTGTATCAACGTTTCCATGGACAATAGGCACAGAATCCGGCCACGACTCATTGTACGACGCGTTGGGTGGACAAAAGGACTTTAGAAGACCACATTGTGCGTAAGTACTCTGCAACAGGGCTTATTCCAAATTTAGAATATCGATTGTGCTCTATTTGTACTCGTTTGCCAAACCCGCCATAGCAACGCGCTGGGTTTCGGAGACGGAAGCAAAACGGAAGCATAACTACTTTCTTCCGTTAACCACCAACTTGGAATTGGCCACGGTTGCCAATATGGCGTCGTTATAGTCGGTCATAACGCCCATTCCTGCACGTAAGTATTCGTGGAGGCGGGGATGCAATCTTAAATACATAAACTAGGTGAGAACTGTCGACCGAAAGCCACTGACAATTGATCTTGCTTACCCATATTGAACAGAGCGCTATGCATGCTGGAACTACATGCACCATCTGAATGCGTATGCTAGATTTACTGTCTGGTCTGAAACTCTGAGATATTGTGTTTATATCTCATCTGGCTATCCCGAAGTACAAGTTTTCCTCGATCAATCGTCTTCTGAACCAGCGGTCGGTTTCAGAATCATGTAAGTATAAAGGTCCTCCACATTTAATTTGAACCGTAACCTCCTCTTGACCTCCTACCATAGCATCCCTACACATTTTACCCCTAAACTAAGAATTACCCTCAACGATGTCGACTTTGTCCACCTCGTTCTCTTGCCCTGCGCGCCTCAGCACCCTCACCTACGCCAGGCCTCCTCTCCCAGCTGGACTGGTCATAGACTTCAACGATCTCGAGCTTGGGAATCCCGACAGAGTCCATCGGTTCTACGTCCTCACTTGCCGGGTTTATCCGCTACCCATTGGCGCTTGGGATGCGACCATAGCCCCGAAGCCCTCAGATGTTCCTCGCCCACACGATCACCTCCTCGCTTTCGGCCTACACTCCGCGCTGTCGGCGACTTATACCCCTATCAGTCCCGAACGCCCACTTGAGAACCCCGCTTCTGCCCCAACGCAGCCTCCAACGCGACGATTCCTCGTCGTAGTCCGCAGCGCAATCATCGAGCTTGTATCGAGCTTGAAGTGCCGGGCGAAGGTGACATCGCGGGGACTCGCGAAGCTGTTCAAGAAGAAGGCTTCCCGGGCGGGTTGAAGGAGAGGACGTGATGGGTGCGGAGGGGTCATGGATCGTTGCCGGCAACGGTTCGGTTGCGGTCTCCCCCTTTTTTCTAGGTTCTCCTATTGAGAGCGGCTTTCAAGGCAAGGAACTCCTATAACTCTCGCCTCATTCTCGCTAACTTCCTTTACTTGTTTTATCTAGGGCTGCCCCATACACCCTGCCCCTGCCCTTCCCCTGGCCTCGAACTGCCCCCGACATCGAAGCTCGCCGGACCTGCCCCCCGGACCACTGACTTTCTTTTGTTTACACAGGCACCGCGCCCCCCATGCCCCCCGAAATGCGTTTGCCCCTCTCCACTCCATCGAACGTCAAGCTGGACCCACCCCAGGACCCAACGGCCGCCCCGATGCACTGACATATTCTTTTTGATACCATTTAGGCCATCAAGACGTTCGCTCCGGTGCCCTTCTCCTCACTCGGATTACGCCCCACCACGTCCTGAACGTCGAACGCCGCAATGCTTGGCCCCGTCCTGCACCCGTTGTAGATGAACCGAACGGGCCATCGCTCAAGTCACCACTCGCGCCCCTCGATAACCTTGCCCCTTCCCCCAAGCCCCGCTCGTCAATCGCTGGACCTGCACCCCCGGCCGACGACCGCGCCTCGGCTACTGATATCTTCCTTTTTCTCTTTTTATGTTCTAATCTAGGTCGTCAAGAGATTCGCTCTGCCACCCCGCCCCTGCCCGCTCCTCTTCCGCGAACCTCGACGTCCAGTCAACATGCCTCAACTTCAAGGCCCTTGCCAGCCCGTCTGTGACGGCCGCTTGTCGATCGCATCAGTTTCTCTCCATGTAGTGGATACCGAATATGATTGCTGTGTTGGGGACGACCCCCCTAGAGGCCCGAGGGCCAAGGTGTAATCGCTAATAGCGATCTCTTTCCGAGTTTACCACTGGGAACTCCTCCAACGCCATATTACACACAATGCGGCACCATTATGGAGTGGCGCAAAGTCCGAGATGGCGGCGATAGGCGGAGCATCGATAGAGCATCGATGAGGGTGCGGGTGGCGAATGCGTCACCGTGAACGACGCGGTGGCAAAGGTAGCGGATGACCGCAAGCGCGCGCACCTCGCATCTGGACGCTCGCACCAATGGCTTAATTTGTGGCCGGTTGGTGCAGAAAACATGACGACGGTCCATGTCAAAGAGAACATATGTAATACTACAAGCCATCGACGACACTCCTAGCTCTTTGGTCTATGTACTTCACTGGAGTTCGAACAAGGTCTCAAACTTATCGGCCTCATGGGCAACCTTCTTTACGTCGCTGCAGCAGGTCCAGCAGCTACCAACCTGCTCCAAACAAAGTCCCTCGGGGCACTTGAAGGGCGCGGAGAAGCAGACTCTTCCACACTGTTTCTCGAAGATGACGATGTTCATCAACTGAGAAGGCGCAGCGGAGACGACGCCGGCAGCGGCAAAGATAGCCACGAGGACGGTGTTGATGGAGAATTGCATCTAGAATGGACGAAGTTGAGTCGTAGGCCGAGCAGGAGTGTAATGTGAAAAAACGTACATTTGAAGGTTAATGGGTTGGGGTGTGTGGTGTCTGTGAGTGGCGGGGTTTAGTCGTAGTCTGGAGGGGAAGAAGTATGTGAGAAAGAGGCGGCGTTAAAAAGGGTCGATGAAGGCACATACAATCGCAGGAGTGGGGGATTCTGAAGTCGACACTCCTTGAACCCCTGCACCTTTATACGCACGCGCGCCTGAGATTCATGGCACATCCCAGAGCGTGTCGCTCTCAAGAAGAGTACGGAGCCCCATTGTACCGAGATGGCCATCGGAGATAGAGGATGCCATTGTCAAAAGGATCTGCGAGCTACGCTTCGCAAACTTCGGACACCGGATGGCGACATGTATCTTGCTGCGATGGAAAAACATGAAGTCAATGAAAGGAGCTTGGGAAGTGGTCTTGCTTCGAACAACGTTCGTAGATCCGGGGAGCCACCTTCACCGATCAAGATTTTGGTTGCGAATTGAGTTCAACATGCTTTCAGTTTGAAGCGCAATCCTAAGGCGGCTTGAGGACATCAAAAGCGGCTGGAAGATGCAGACCAGGGGCGCTGGACCAGGGTGGACGTTGGGATCTTGAGCGTCTGTAACTTGTCATGTATTCCTGAATCCTGGACAATGGCCTGCAGTGATGTTCACAAGGAAGGCGCCCTACGAGAGCCTTCGCGCTGTCTCAGAATGGCAGGACCCAAACATCGTCGAAGAAAGGAAATTGAGCGAAGATCGGCGGGACATGAACTCTTCCGACCAGGACAGGGCCACTTTGAGAACAGCTAGTGGCGCAGGTGCCATGTCGTGCCATGTCCAACAGGTGATCAATTTCACCTGTCAATTGATCAAATTCGAAAGCTTATTACGCTTTTTTCAATGCATCCAACCAATTTGCTGTCAGTTGAGAGACGGTGGAAGGGCAGCGCCGATACCCTTCTCGTGACTTGTTGCTCTTGACGCGAGGCGCCAAGAGAGCAGACTGAGCGTTAACGTAGCGTCGCTATAAGTGAAATGTTGCCGGCAGAAATGCACACGCACCGTTGCATCGCCCACCATGTCACCATTTCACCGCCTATACCGCCACATCATGCGATGCCTGCAAGAAGATTAACACACAGGGCCACTCAATGTCGGTGGCCATACGCTATATTCCAATTTGGCCGCCAGCTCCTGACTTTAATGTAGTTAGAGGTGTGCAATGATGTGTAGCATTGTCTGATGTTCTGGGCTCCTCCGTCAATCAATAATGTATAAGTTAATCTTCATCCACCGTCTCCAGAGTCTTGCTCCAGATCGCGACCTTGGGGTGCGCATTGACCTAAAACATAGTAGTATGAGCCATCACAGCTGGAGAACCAACATAAACTAACGGACCTTGGTAGGGTCGAAGTTCAGCACCTGTAACCCTTCGAGAGACGTGGCCCGGGATAGGGCAACGTATGCCTGGCCTGAGGAACATTTGATAAGTCTTCAAAGGCCGACGGCCTACAAAGGGAACAATGTGCTGACCTTTTTCGAAGACCTTTCCGAGATCTACCTTGACATGATCAAGAGTCTGTCCCTGCGATTTGTGTATGCTCATCGCCCACGCCAGGATCAACGGGAGCTACGTACGCAACAGTTAACGTCTCGTCATGATCGGTATAGACAAGAGTAGAACCCACCTGCGTCCTCGACACCTGGACCTCCCCATTCGGTAGCTCGACCTTCCACACCTCAGGCATAACCAAAAATAACCTCCGTCCTCCGTTAGGGATAATGAACTCGACGACGGGATACAGCTTCACTCCCACTCTCGCGGTGGCCGCGGCCCCCTTCTTCGCCGCACTTCCTACACCCGTGTTACTCCCAATCACCGCCGGCTCGCCCGCATAAGTTTGCGTCTGGCCGCCCTCCGCGTCCATCTCAGTTCCATACACCGCGGGGTCCACGAATCGTACCACGCGGCCCATGGATCCGTTGACCAGTGTCTCGTCAACGTTCTTGATGAGCATGACCTGTGCATCGACGCGAAGGACGAGGTCTTTGGGCGCCATGAAGTTGGCTAGCATTTTCTGCTTTTGATTTTCGTCTTGGATCATGCCGCCGTCGATCGACGCGAAACGCTCCTGATGTGTTGCGAGGCGTGAGATACGCGAACTATTCGAACGGTCAACATCTTCGCGGCGGGGGAATCTGGAAATGGAATTAGATTTTGATTCGGTATGGGGTAGATGACACACAATTCTGTGGCAGCGAGCCCGTCCTCGTATTCGATCTCACGGGAGAGGCTCCTGAATTTCGTGATTGACTTGGCAGAGAGTCGGCCGAACCTCATCTCATTCAGCATGTCGATGAATTCTACGCGGGGTGAGACAGACAAAACAGCCAGTCGAATGGGAGAACGCACCTTGGTCGCTCTGCCGGAAGACCTTAGTCAAATTATACGTGTGCTTGACTGTCTCCTTCCATCGCTCCGCCTCGAAGGCGAATTTGACCTGCACATTGCCCTTGCCAACTGGGGGAAGTTGGAAAAAGTCACCAGTGACAATGATCTACGCCTCCACTTCAGCCGATAGACGCTTTCCAACAGCGTAATACGCACCTGGATCCCCCCAAAAGGCTCGACTTTCTTCCGCAGAATGCTGCCTATGCGAGCCAGCTTGTCAAACAGGTCTCCATCCACCATCGACACTACAGGCATGTTAATATATGCAGTCCAGCTTATAGATAATGAACAGCCCACCTTCATCGATGATAAGCACCTTAGTCCTCAGCCACCTCGCGCTCGCCTTCTTGTTCTTCCGGATTTTGGACGCAAGATCTTCCGCGCTCTCGATACCAAGGCCAATCCCTGCGAACGAGTGTATCGTCACGCCGCCAATGTTGCACGCTGCAATACCCGTCGAGGCGGTGATAGCCACCGCGTCCGGGATCTTAACGAACTTCTTGCGCAAGGTCTTGATGATCTCTCGCAGGAGTACGGACTTGCCAGTTCCTGTAAAATCAAAGAAAATGCTTGTCAGCAGACACCAAGACATGAACGGAGATGGCGCACCAGCACTTCCAGTATAGAACACACTTTGTCCCTCCGACACGAGCTTGAGTATTTGGGTCTGCTCCTGGCTCAAAAATACTGAGGCCATCTTCTTCCTTGGTCCCGGGGCCTGTACCACAGCGCTGCTGCTACTTGAGGCAGGAGCTGCCGACCGCGTCGATGTGCTGCGAGAGCCCGAGTTCAAAGACCCAGAGAAGCTTGGCCAGCAGAGCAGTCAACTTGCGCAAATTCTGGACGGACGCCCAGAGTGGCGACGCGACTCCCAAAAACAGAACATGAGAGGAAGTAGCGCAAATCCAGACATACCCCGCACTCTCGACACTGAATCCACCCCAGTGTTAGCGTCCGAATCGAAAGAGTGGTGATTGTATGCAGCCTCTGCGGTGTGCTGGATATTAGGTAAATGGCGTAGGTAGTTAAATGTCTATTACTTTTATCAAAGATATGCGCGTGCACTCCTTCTCGCCATCTACAAAGAGATAAAATGAGCAGTGTCCATCAAAGAACATAGACGAAGACGAAAAACGCACCTCAACGACCTTCCACCCACCAGTGAGCTCGTTAGTGAGCTCATCCTCTACACGCGTGATGGCAGCGATGTACGTGCACTGCTCGACCTTATTGTCCGCGCCGACAGCGATTTCACCCGTCTTCGCATTGCGGAACATCAGGACCTCCTGCGTAGAGAACTGCACTAGGAACACCGGGACGTCATCCTCAAGAATCTTGGCTTCCGAGACCTGCACATTCGTGAGCATCACTTGCAAGAATAGGAGACGCCAAGCGTACATCAACTTGACGAATATCGAGAACTTTGCTGTCGCTGATAAGGCCCTGGCGAAGGTAGTGCTCCATCGTTGCCCATAGAACATTATACGTCTAGGAGGATACACATAAGAAACCAAATGGAATTCTGATAGAGATGACTTACCGCTTCACCACACCATGACCGGAGCGCCTCCTTGTCCGCCGATAGGTATGCATCAACAACTTCGGGAATGATGTATTCTCTTAGTTCCCGCTCAAAGCTCTCGCGATTGAAGTCCGGGTCGAACGCCTTCATCAAGCGCATTACCTGTGCCGTCTCATTCTCGTCGAAGAATGAGCCAATGGACTGCGTCACTGAGCGCAAAGACGACACAAACGCATTTTCCGACTCGTCATACGACTGGCGCAATTCCACAAAGGAACGGAGCACCGGGTTCGTCTCCTTTAAACGATTCCACTTTTCTTGTCGTGGTGAGTCCTTGTGCATCACAAGTGCCTGGCCAGCTCTGGCGCGGTTACGCGCGTTAGATCCCTCGTGTGTGAGCAAGGAGAAGGGGAAAGCTTACTCCGGATCCGCAACGACTCGTTTACCGGCCGGGCCCAGCCCGTTGTTCTTGCCAGCCTTCTCAAGCCGCTTCTGCCGCCGCAGCCGCCGGGCTTCCTTCTCCTCGAACCCAGCATGCTTAGCACTGCCACTGTCGTCTAGTGCGTCGACAAGAGTCTCTGAGAGCGTCTTGTACGCGGCTGTCTTCCGTATTGGTTCCGTGGACTTTTCAATAGTGGATGACACCGCCGCAGAGGCTTTGGAAATCTGCGAATGCTGTGGTTGAACCAATGGATAAGTAATGGAACACATTCAAACGTACGGCACGCATTAACTCGGATTCTTCCATCGTTCGCAATGCCTCGCCAACGGCATCCCCGACTTTGACACCGGTCTTCTTCAGTTCCTCAGCCGCGGCCCTCAACTTTGGGTTTTCTTTGATACTCGAAGTAAGCTGGAATGCATTACAGATGAGTATTTGCAATTAGCGGAATGAAACTACAACTCCCGGCTCACCCGTGCACGCTCATACGCTGCCCTGGCTTTTTTCATTGCCTCCGAGTCCTGGAACTTGTCCACGTCACCCTGCAGCTGCTTCACATTGTCCTGAAGCTCCCTGTTCTTCTTCAATTCATCACGAAGCACTTCCACGAATGTCTGAAAGGGGGACTTCGGGAGCTCGTTCTGGCGACGCGTAGACGAATGGAATGCAGCAGTATTGGCTATCCGGAACGGTGAAGGATAGAGAGCAGCTTGGTGGGTGAGAGCAAGTCGGCTGCGGTTGCGAGATGCGCTGCGCGCGACGGCACTTTGAAGGTGACGGGGGAGCATACTGGGCGCAGACGTGGAACAGAGCTGAAAGTGCCGACAACTTGGTTCCGATCGACAGAAATTTCATGAGTCACGTGCCGACAAAGGGGTGTGTCACAATCATGTGTCATTCTCTACCAACGCCACAATTAATATTACTTTTCATTCTCCCATGAACGACCACCTCCCCCTTGCTGCCCTTCACACACACTTATGTGTGCGAGTATTCCGAACTTTACCTTCTCCCTGGATCTAACTTCAATCCATCCAAGAGATGGGTCGTGCTTACATGAGCCGACACTGCGAAAGGCTTGACTCTCGAGACTCTGGACGGACGACAAGGGTAGCGATACGACTGCCAGAGATCTGAAATCACGGTATGTTGTTTCCATTTATTGGTAACCATCCGATAAGACACCGCTTCAGTTATGTATATTGGGTAGAGCTTCCGACTGATTCAGAAGCAGGATAAATAAACTCTACACTAAATAGTCATCGAGGCTAAATTGTGTCTTTCAAGGCCTAGGGGTTCAGCTTAGTAGTACTCCAGAGTCGTCGTCTCACAACTCGTACTCAGTGCTCAGTTCTCAGCGCCATTCCTGAGTCCACTGACCAACGTCGCTTATGATGTACATTTGCTCCCGGAGGCATACATGTGTATCCATTCGGCGTCTGGAGTTCCTCGCGCTTCGAGACAACAATTGAAAGACAACTCTGTCCGCGCATGCCGACGTGACGTGTTGCGCTGAATTTATCTCAAGGCTACATCCGGGCCGACCTTTCACTGCGCTCTATGCCCATGCAGCATGCTCACGGCGCATGCCATAGCCTCTACGCGTGTCACTCACACTCATCTCCAGCAAGTGAATTCTCTAATGGAGCTTGGAAGCTTCAAATGAAGGGTTCCCTGTCTTCCGCGACGAGCTATGCTGACCCATGGCGGCACGGATCCCGAATTGTCTTTGTGAATCAGCGGAAAGTATCTGCGACACGTAAATTGGGGTATCGGCACCACTAAATCCCCGGAATCTGCAATGATATAAAGCCCTCACCAAACCAGCGTAAGTAAAGAAGAACCCCGCTGGCTGATCATTGTGCGTGCCATTGTATCTACTCTTCCAGCATCGCAGTCATTCTTTTTTACACTCAGTCGCCCCCATTAGAATCATTAATGTTCCCAGAGAATCTGACCGCTTTCGCCAAACCTACAGTGTCAGTTATTTCTATGCATTGCACGATGTCTCTTGCTAAACCTCCGTCAACTTCCGCAGATGAAATTCTCCGCCACTCTCCTAATGATTGCCACCCTGGCTGCAGTTTCTGTCGTCCACGCCACGCCAGCAGGCCTTGGAGAACTGCATGCTCTGTATGAAGGTTGTTGGCTGCGGTGCCAGCCAAAGAAGCCAGATTGCCCCGACAATGGGTGCCCTATCGGTAGCGGGACATGCTGGACGTGCTGCTGGAATGTTGGCGCTTGCTGAAATATGCATTTTCTTACAATGGCAACGAATATCCCACCCATTCGGGCAACCAGAAAAAGCCGTGGCAGGTGCGTGGCGTGCGTGCACGCGTGGCACGCACCACCTCTGTGCGTAAAAAACCTATGCCCCACCCATTCAACCCTATCTTACATTTCATGTACGAACGCAACATGCCTCACTTCACTTGTCAACCACATGAAAGTTTGAAGCAGCCTGAGCCTTCAAAGCAGCATCGACGATCTCTGCCAATGCAATAACTGCCTCGTCCTCATGTGTCCTGCCCACGACCTGGACCGCGATCGGTGCATCGGTGTATCTACTTGGCTCATCTGTCGTAGATGTGCGCACCCCCAACATGAATTCATCAGTATTTAATTTGTACGTGAAGGAAACAACGCACATCTTTCGTAAATGCGCTTGTCATCTTCACTGAGGAAGTTGTGGGCAGGCTTCTTCGCATCAAGCGTCTGGTCGACCTTGGATACGGGGATGACAAGCGCGGGGTAGTCGAGCGTGTTGAAAACCAAGGTGTACGTGAAAGAGCTAGGAGGTAGCGCAATCAATCATTAGGACCTGCCTTAAGGAAAAGCGAAAAATTGATGTTTCTTACTCGTTCTCTCCGTGAGGGGCAGCGGTGTTAGCCGCCACCGGGGATATGATTGCGTCAACAGGTCGGCCTGTACCGGTCTCGCTCTCGGTAGCGAGCCAGTGCTCCAGATACTTCTGGCGCAGGTCGCGTTTCGTTTCGTGGAGCTGCCACAGCTCATGTGCAGTGATACCGGGACCGTAGTTGTCCGCAGGTGTTAGGAGGGGATCGTAGTCCGGGCGCATCGAGGAGAGGTAGGGCTCATGCGCCACAACATCCCGTTCAAAATCTGCGGCTGAGCCTGCCCCAAAAATTTCAAACTGGAGAGCAAGAAGATGAGTAATGATGTCCAAGGAAGTCTGTGGAATTTAGCGTACAGCTGTGTCTGTTATCTTCTTATGATTCAGAGGCTTCCAGTCGATGACTGTCCATAGCCGTCGGTCAAGCCAACCCATATATGACGTGATATTGACATCACTGACCTTTATGACCAGCCGCAATCAGTGCTGCCTTCGTAATTTCCAAGCCTCGAATAACCGGTGGGTGCGGCACCACATGCCCGTTGTTCCAGATGACAGCGAACACCAATTGCTTACCGGCGCCGTGCTCGGCCAGACGATATGCGTCCTCGTCCCATTTCTTTCTGATGACAGTCGGGTCGCGCAACCAGGTCTGTTGACTGATAACGCCTTGGACGAAGGATTTAATCCCGCCGATGGAGTTGGCGAGGGGACCGAGGACGGATGATAGCGAATCTTGGCCAACGAGCGAGTTGGCAGAGTACCCGTAGGGGATACGGCCAGTTGTGGGACGGAAGCCGTATGTGCCACTGAAGGCGGACGGAATGCGAATTGAACTGTTTCATGTAGTGAAATGAGTGAAAATGTTCAAGAAGTGATCACAAGCAATGCAGCTTACCCCCCAATATCAGAACCGACGCCTTGTGTTGAGCAAATCAGCACACGCACTTGGGTGGGGGAATCTAGTACGTACCGACTGGTGCACCTTTGAGAGCTGAGAGTATATTAGAACCGGCATGAACCCAGCACACTTCCATCCAACTTACCAACAAGAGCACCCTCGCCACCGGACGAACCTCCTGACGTCAGCGAACGATTGTAGGGGTTTACGGTACGTCCAAATACGTTGTTGGAGGTTTCTCCAAACTACACAGATTCGCAGTGTGAGCGCAGTCGAGAAAAAACCAACAGATGCGCAAGAAATACCATGAGCGTTTGCGGGACATTCGTCTTGACATAGAATACTGCACCAAGAGCTGTTAGGGCATCGACAAGAACCGCATCACGTTCGGCGTATTTCCCGATCCATGCAACGTATCCTGGCAGAGAGTGTGTTTAATTCGTGACCGCCACATAATATGTTTAGGTTCGGAATTGGACTTACCCATAGTAGATTCAATGCCTTTGACGCCGATCTGGTCTTTCAGAGAAATCGGCAGTCCTATATCAGCAGCTGATTAATCTACTGTTTTGGTGAAGGGTCATGAAAGTACTTACCATGTAGTGGACCGACGACCTTGCCAGTCGCCTTCAAATGTGCATCGAGCTCGGCAGCACGGGTGAGGGCCCGCTCTATGAATATTTCCGTGAGGCAGTTGGTCTGAAAGAGCAGAGGATGGATAAGCAGTGGGCTCCAGTACCAAGAAGAAACAATTGTACAAGCTGATGTGCGATTATTGCACGCTTCGCGAAGGCCGTCGCTACCTCCACTGCAGACCACTGAGCGCTTGCAAGCCTCTCTAGCAGGCCATCAACGTGGGTGTTGGTGATCTCGATCTCCCGAGAGGATAGCAGACCAGAAGATTCGGGAAAATCGATGACATTGAGTTGTTCCTGGGGAGGGGGTTTGGTCAGGATCCATTCCTTGGGAATCGACGCTTGCTGTCGGGCCTTCTTCTCGGCGACGATTTCCTGCCAGGTCTGTGGTTGAGACATTGCTTTCTTGAACTCAGGCTGGGCTTCAACGTTGAACAGAAATTGGGGACTGCAAACACTTGAAGCTGTCCAATATAGCAGATTGCGAATGATGTGATTGTATGTCAATTGAAGGGTTCATGAGTGATCATCGTCGGAGTACATGGTGGATACATACTTGAGCTCAGGGTTCCGTGTGGCCTGAACCAACTATTCGGCGGCTGGGCTCGTGACCGTGACATTTGCAAACTCCGCGGCGTCGCCGAGCCTCCATGCGTCTTGGTCAAAGGCTTACATTGACTACTGGTTACATTTCCTTGAGCGGCTGAAAGTAAGCAATTGCAGCTTCCATGGTGCATATTTCAGCGGTTCTTTCATTTTCATAACCTTCAATGACGCGTTTGCCATGTATAAATAATTGTACATGAAGAGGATACATGATTTGTGTCAAGTGGCGAAGATTGCCTCATTGATCTTCTGCTGCGCAAGGAAGAACTCGCGATAGGCCTGTATTGTGACAGCCGCGGATATACACTATGCTCTCCGACATTGCCCAAGGCTTTACTCGTGCTATTTATTCCTGAGCTTGAACAAAGCTTGACCGTCGTTTTCCCTACAGATACAACCAGTCCTTTCCCACAGATTCGGACACAGATTCGGACTGCACTTATGCTAGCATCATATCCAGACGCTATTGTCGGTACCTTGGGAAGAGAGCTTCTATTTTTCCCCTACCGAAATCAGCTGGTTCTCCAAGCCTCGTGTGGACATCTGGAGTTCACATCAATCATTACACATTGACACCAACTTTACGCCACATTGCATTGAAACCTTGCCAAACTTCCGAACTTGAACATGGTCCAAGTCGGTGAACATATCACTGGCGGTGTAAGAGGCGCAAACTCGTCACAGAAACCTTGGTTCAGTAGATCACTTAGTTCAACTCTTTGTGGCAAGATGATCACAACTGACCGATCAAGCTCAAGCTCCGGACAATACTCGGATATGTGATTAGCCAAATCGCCATGCAACACTGCAAATCGCTTGCCCTTCTTTCTTTCCTCTTGATTCTTGGACCGGATCATCTTAAAAATTGAAAGGCACTCGAAAAATTGTAAGATGTTTCAAGCCTTGGTAACAGACTATCAAATTTGATTCGGACTGCGAGGCAAACGTGTGGAAAGCCTTGGCGTTGAATGTGTGGCGTCAACTCAAGCTGCCTGCCAAGGCCTCCGGCCGGTACTCTGTAGGCCTTCCAGCTCAAGCTTCAAGTTGCAGCGCTCCAGACAAGCGTCGGATTGAAAAAATCATAAGCGATATGTTTCGGCTGTCTCTGGCAATGCAAGGGATTATAAACTTGCAACGCTAGGAAAAAGCATTCCGGCAGGTCAGAGCTATGAGAAATCCACTGGTCCGGGACCAGCCTCAGCAGTGCCTCAGGCTCCAGGCGCTCTGAAAAAGGCATGAGTTGTCAGACAGGGTAACGCCAAAAGACATATCTTAATTATAATCATCAAAAAATAGCGAGTAGAGAGTGGTGTGCGGAGTCTGACGTCTAAGGCTCTAGATGAGGTGTGAAGAGTGCATAAATACAAGACGTATGTCTCGTGTGCGTAGATGGCCGTTACTTTGGCTCGCGGACAGTATGGTCTGGCTTCTGGTCGTGTCTGAAGTTCGCCCAGGCTTCCTTAGTAGCGACGGCGATGCGTTCTTTCACGCTGCCGAAACTGTCCAGTGCTGGCCGTACGTCAAGCGAGAACACAGGGGAGCCATCGGTGTCGGGAGGCGCAGAATAGTAATCGATGACGTAGCGAACCTCTTCGCCAGTTTTTGGCCGTCGCACAATCCAGTCATGACGGTCAAATGGCGCCTCCGAGCTACATCAACAGAAATTAGTTCGAATTCAGGGCAAGGATAGTAAAACGCACTTGTATCGCGACGGAAGCAGCCATCCTGCAAACATCCAGAAACGGGCTTTGGGAGACATCTCGCCCGGCCGACCCTTAAATCGTGCAAGCTGAAGGTCATCATGCCTGGTTATGCGATTGACGAATGATGAACAAATGTGATTCAATCAAGTCGGAACCACGACTCACTCGTACTGCCTCTTCTCCCACTTGATTACTTCTAGCCACGCGCGCTCGTTCAAGAAGTTATGGATCTCCACCATCGTCTCTACATGCTCCTCCGGTGTCTCCCAGCCCTTCCGCACCAGCGCGTTGTAGAACTGCTGCGGCGACGGGTAGTCCCATTTCGCCGACTGGTCCCGCGGAATCGAGGATTCTGTCCGCTCTGTCGGTAGGAGTATCTTCTGATTAGGCGCGGGTGCCTGAGCGAGATTCGGCATCTGGTTGAGTGGGTTTAGGCCTTGGCTTTCGTGGTCGATTGGACATTGCGCGGGCTTCGCGGGGGCATCGTGTTCAATTGGACATTGCGCTGGCTTCGCGGGGGTATCGTGCGCCACAGGACATGCTGCCTGAGACGTCTCCGCCGTTTTATGAGGTACAGGGCACCCAGACGCAGCTTTGGGTGTTCTTGTGGGCGGAGGAGTAGGAAGAGAAGCTGTCTGGCCCATAGCGGCGACAAGGTCCGAAGGAAAGAGATGGTTTGGCTGTGTTTATTCAGGAAGATTTTGCAGGTAAGCGAGCACGTGGCTCTGTAATCTCTCGTCTGCGACTGGTTGCAGCTTCGGTTGATTCTTGAACTCTGCTGTCCGACACGGTCCTCCGATTTGCCTCCGGTATCTCGACGCTCTAGTGTGGCATTGGCTCAAACTTACTGGAAAGCCAGCTTCGTTGCGCTGGGCGTACCATGTCTGTGAAATCCTGGACCCTGGCACGGCCATTTTTGTTCGCTCAAAGTACTTCGGCGCCGGGCCACTGTGGCACGACTGTGCTCTTCATATTTCCACGTAACTGGACAGGCTGCCTCTCTATTTCATCCTCTGTCCATAATGTCGTGGAACATCTTTATCTAGGGTAATGCGACATTGGCATTGGCATTCACACCCCAGCAGTCGCGTCTCAGGCCTAATGATAACGTGGCTACTGGAAATCCTTCGACCTCGGAACCGCTATTTCAATTTTCGGAGGTGCCAACCAACGAGGTCCCTCTGGTCTCAATTCGCGGTGCCGTCAATCGCAGGCGATCCACGCTTTCGCCAAAGTACCTCGACGTCTATGCATTCATGTGTAAGTCGGACCTTCTTCAAGAGCAGGATCCGAGACTGACAGATTCTGTACTGTCGAACGGGTACTTTTTCGACATTTTGACTTTTAACGACCGTTTTTGGACAGGCCCTCCGTGCGGAGTCCCAGTGCCAATCCATCCTGACCGCGTGACGCCCGGGTCATCGACTCGGAAAAGACTTGCTTCACCCAACTCCGAGCTTCAGCAAGCTTCAACCCTTCTCTGGGGTTCTTCTGTGATCTCATGGCTTGGCTTTCGCGTCCCGACACCATCTAACTGTCCACCCTTACTGTCACCGCCGGCCCAAGAGCTTTCATGATCCGTCTCCGTCTCGATGGTGCAATAATACGCATCACAAAGGCCCGAAGAATGCATGCCAACGAAGAAGATCCATATTCAAATTGACGAATAACCTTTTAGAGTCCACGGAACGGCGGAAGCAACTGGACAATCCGTTAGACAAACGTTGCCCTGGAGGCATCTTCGGTGCACGTTTCCCCATATATTGTGTGTCTATTTTAACTTGCAATTCGTAGACCTATGACGACTTATGATCTATTCTCGTTGGCATCCAGCGGCTTTATTTCTCGAAGCGAAAAATCCACGGCTGTATCATAACTGTGTCAGCTTTTTCTTCAACGACAGCACTTTGACCCAACCCCAAGACAACCGAGCGGAGGTACTACTTCCTCTTGTCGTCCCCGCTGAACTGTATGCGCTAAGCTCTAGCTGCGAGGAACATCGTGCGTTCGAACTCCAAGTTCACGGTGGACTGTGTGATATCGTTGATGACCCGTGATGCCACTCAATTCCTCGGCAAAAAATCATAATCGCTTCTCATGACCTGTAATTGAGGCCGTTCGGATTGTCGCCGCCGAATATTGAGATCAAATCGAGCTCGAGGCTGCCCTTGCTGCCTCGTGAGTCTGAAAAAATTCTCTCCTCGTACGACCCCGAACTCATGCTTCTTCACGAGGTCCAATTTCTCTGAAGAACAGATTGTTCCCCCCGGTGATCGAGAACAAAACGACCAGCTGATACCATCCCTTATGACTTTCATCCTCGTGGAATGGAGGGCGCCTCAACCTCGGCTGTTTTCATAATCAACATACCTTGATCGATCTCTCTTGGCAGCTATATGACCCCGTTCACCCAACTGAGCTACTACGAGTCCGATTTGACTGGACCATGATGTAACATCAGATGCCAGAGGCGTCGCTGTTCAAACTCTTCACATGATTCTTCGTCGTGACACTGATATGTTACTGATATGTGCAGACTGAGTGAGTGGAACAGACAGAGACCCATCGTGACCATGCCTTGTGCCTTCGAATTCCTGTGCGTGTTATCTAGGTTTCCACGAATACTATGCACCAGTTGGGTTTGCCGCCGCCACCACGTTAAGGCTCAATTCGCGACGCCATTCACATGTCTGGTGTGTTTCATGTGGGGCCCGCCAGGCACATATGTATTCCTCCCACACTGATGTCAGCCGTTTGCTAGGTTGAGAAAATGTGCTGGCCACGACGGCCGAACGGTGACTTGAACGCGATCAATAGTCACTGGTCAGCGGATTCTGACAAGGGCGGGACCATGCGATAGTCAGGCCCCACCATGGGGCCAGGCTGCCATCGATGAAGGCAAATATCCATTAAAGGTGATGATGTATGTCGAGTTAAGTCCACGCCACGACTTGGCCGCAACATATGGGGTTAACCGACGCGTCTGTTTCCACCGAGGATGATCACCCGAGGGCCGAAACTGGTCTGGCCCATGGCGCCCCAACACCCCCAGCGGCGCCCCCGCTGTCCCAGCATCAACAAACCAACCCCACACAAGCCTTCCTGCCCTGGCTTACGTTGTGGAGGCGCATGCTTCCTTCTGCAACTTCCCCATTCACATCGGAAGTCAGTCAGGGAACATTTTATGCTCGTAACTTGTTCCGAAAGCCGTTTGAACGTGAACTCTCGCTTCCTGCCAGTTCCTCGCCTGCCCTGAGGGAGGGCGCATGCTTTTACGACTTCCCCATTCACATCGGATGTCAGTCAGGCTACATTTCCGAGTCGTAACTCGTTCCGAAACGTGAAGACCCGCCCGCTTTGACACCCTTCCCCGAGGACTAGAGTCGCTGGTGACTGGACAACGCACCCGCGTTTCCGCCAAACCCTCCGCCCTCCACCCTCGAGTCCGGAATTCGGATTTTTCAAGTATGGAGGATATCCGGTAACCGGTGCTCGGGACTTACTCTGCTCGTTGTCTTGTGTGGCCCTCGATATACTCTAACGCCGCCACCTCGATTTGTAGAACAAGTTCGCTGGCATTGCCATGACAGGTGGGCGCCTCTTGGTCTATGAGATAATGAACTTCAATTTCTCACCTCGTATCTAGCGTTCAGCGCGTTCGGTGGTATCCTCTTCGGATACGATACAGGTGTTATTGGTGGAGTCAAGGAGATGAAGGATTGGCTGAGGACCTTCGGCCACCCCGATGAGACCAAGAAGGTGGGATATGGCATCTCGTCGTCCAACGAGTCCTTGGTTGTCTCTATTCTTTCCGCTGGTACCTTCTTCGGTGCTCTTTTGGCCGCTCCCACTGCCGACTACATGGGTCGCAAATGGGTATGTGGCGGCAAACTTTCCCCCTCTAAAAGTCTAATGGCCTTCCAGGGTATTGTCTTTGCTTGTCTCATCTTCTCTGCCGGTGTCGCTATGCAAACTGCTGCGACGGAAATCCCTCTCTTTGTAAGTTTTATTCGTCTTCGTCCAAGTCCTGCTGTTCATGGAAGGCTAGGTCGTCGGTCGTGTATTTGCTGGTCTCGGTGTCGGTCTCGTCTCCTGCTTGATTCCCATGTACCAATCGGAGTGGTACGTTCTCTGCTCACCATATCAAATATCTGTGTCAAATCTTCGCCTCGCAGTTCACCCAAATGGATCCGTGGCGCTGTCGTCTCGACATACCAGTGGGCCATTACCATTGGTCTGCTGCTCGCCTCCATTGTCAACAACTTCACGCAATACCGGGATGATCACTCTTCATACCGCATCCCCGTCGCCATCCAATTCGTTTGGGCTGCGATCCTTGCTGGTGGAATGTCTCTCCTCCCCGAGGTGTGTTCCATCGTCAGATGTCACCGCTTCTTTGCTGACCGCTTTTTAGTCTCCCCGTTGGCTCATCAAGCGTGGCCGTGACGCCGACGCTGCCATTTCTCTCGGCAGGCTTAACGGCTACCGCTCCACAGACCCCGAGGTTGAACTTGAGCTCGATGAGATTCGTGCTAACCTCGAGGCTGAGAAGGCCCTCGGCGAGAGTTCCTACATCGACTGCTTCAGGTTCACCAAGAACAAGATCGCTCTGCGAACTCTCACTGGTATCTTCATCCAGGCATGGCAACAATTGACCGGAAGTGAGTGTCGTACTCTGATGAACGTATCATGAAATACTTACCTCGGTTCAGTCAACTTCATCTTCTACTACGGCACAACCTTCTTCCAAAACTCTGGCATCAGCGATCCTTTCCTCATCTCTATCGCTACCAACATCGTCAATGTGTTCATGACCTTGCCCGGAATGTGGGGTGTCGAGCGCTTCGGTCGTCGCCGTCTCCTCCTCGTCGGTGCCGCTGGCATGGCTCTGTGCGAGTTCATCGTCGCGATTGTTGGTGTCACCGTTTCCGTCCAGAATCTTGCTGGCCAGAAGGTCCTCATCGCCTTCGTCTGCATCTACATTGTATGTGAAGTCTCCAATGACTTCGACGCGATGACTGAACCCTCCATAGGCCTTCTTCGCCTCGACTTGGGGACCTATCGCCTGGGTCATCACTGGTGAAATCTTCCCCCTCCAAATCCGTGCCAAGGCCATGTCGCTCTCCGTTGCCAGCAACTGGCTCTGGAATTTCGGTATCAGCTATGCCAGTATGTTTTTTTTGCTATCAAAAGACCATGTTGCCAGTCGCTAACAAGTTCTTCAGCTCCCTACCTCGTCAACAAGCAGCCCGGCTCCGCTGGTCTTGAGGCCAAGGTGTTCTTCATCTGGGGCACCACTTGCTTCTGCTGCATCATCTTCACCTACTTCTGTATCCCCGAGGTGCGTCCCTGTCATGTTGCCGCGTCACTTGACTTTTGCTAATGTATTAAATCCCACAGACCAAGGGCCTGTCGCTCGAGCAGATCGATCTCATGTACCAGCACACCATTCCCGCCAAGTCCTTGGAGTACCGACGCCGCCTCGTCGCTGACGAGGGCCTGCCCAGGCACTCAGAGAAGGCTGAGGATCACCAATCGGACGAGAAGGCGTAAACTGGTCCGCACTTCCTCTTGGTTTCGGTCGATTCTGCATCGTATTTATTCACAAACGATGGGTAATAGTTGTAGTAACATTCTGTAGTCGCCCAGCTTCGTATACCATCTCTCACATTTACTACATAACTGCACCGGCTTTTTGTGCTAAGCCTACAAACCTTTGCACGACGTGTATGCATTTTCCAAGTAATGAATTTGACGCCTTTCTCACCATCTCAATCTCTCAATTTCAACTGCGTTGTAAAAAGTATGCATCTTCTGAGCTCAAGCTTTTCGGCAAAATGGATCTGAAGTGGACACGTCAAGCTACCCCACGATCTTCCTGATTCTTGAAGTTCTTCCCATGATCATGACACGCGCATGAGACGCGGTGCAGCGTGGTGCAGCCATAAGCGCGTCTTCCGAGTCCCTTGATATCTGAAATGTATGTAGAGCGATCCCTCGGATTCCCTTGCCTTACCGATGTCTCGCGTAAGTGCACTGCAGACCACCGATTGGCCTCAGTCCAGAGAGGTGGTTGTCATATCAAGAACGATGATGCAAGGCAGATGGATGACATCATGATTCACGACGAGAGGCTATGTTGGAGCCTTGCCCAAACCCGAAAGCTGAATGTCAACTTCAAGCCAGTCTTAAGATTAAAATTTGGAGTAGGGACCGTGGTCAAAACATACATACGAAGATAGATCCCGGAGATTAGAGTTGACTCCACGCCTCGTGAGTTGGAGCGCAGGCAGGGTCGCGGACAAGTATCCACACACCCACAACTTCACAAGGTTCGACCAAGGGTCCGTTCTTACAGCTTGACGTTTAATCACCAGTGGGAGTTTGGAAGAAAATGGGTGTCACTCGATTGTCGCGAAGAACTTGTTAAAAACCTTGTCAGGTTCTGTTTGGTCACGGAATCGTACTGGGGCGATGCAACATCGAAGTCAGAATATTCAACAAGACGAACAAATTACACACTACAACGGTTTGAACTTTGCCGTTGTGCGGTCTGTTCCACACTCATCCCAATAAACTCTCCAAAATCGTCTTAACACCCCACGCGCCTGGGTCTGCAACTCTCTCCTGCTTTAGGCGATCGCCCTCCACATATGCGCTACGCCCCGCCTTCGCGTCCACGTCCTTCGTGGCCTCTGCCGCTGACGCAGCAGCCTTGACAGCCGACAGGTAATCGCTGCCAGAGCTACGGGCGAGCGTCTCGACGAAGGCTGCCAAGGGGTCGACAAGCGTGCGAGAGGGGGGTCGGGCACGGGTGTATGTGTAGAGCTTCGTCAGTGCAGAGGTAAGGGCCTTACTCCAGGCCTCTGGAGTAATAGTGGCACTTCCGCTGGCCTGGGATTGGAGACTTTGCGCGAGGCCAGAGAAGAAGATTCTGGAATATGCCGCGGGTATCATTGGTTAGGTTAAGGTTGGGCGAGACAAAAGACGCGGAAAACGCACGAATACAGCGCTCCGCTTGTACCGCCCATAGCTTCCTCCGCCACCTGTGCCACGGCAATGACAGATCCAACAAGGTCGCTACCATCGATGTTGCCTTCGGAAAGCTTCTTGAGAACCGCTATGGCAGATGTCAGATGCTAACCCGCCATCTACTAAACTATCGTCATGCCTTCTGCACCGGCCTGGGAACGTGGAAGATTGATGAGCGACGAGTCCGGAAGTTGCATCAAAGAAACCATCTAGTTACCTTGAGAGTGAGTCCACAATCACCGTCTCCAGCGATTGTGTCCATGCGTGTGATTTCTGGCTCTGCTGCTATCACAGCTTTGCATGCGCGTTCGACCGCTTCCTTGAAGGACGCAGTCTCCACGGCTTTGAGTGGAGACTCAGATGCGCGCTTCTCAATTTGAGGGGCGGGTTTGGTAAGCTCCGGTTGGGCGGTGGGGGGCGAGCGTGAGTGCCATTTCCATCCTGGAGCATTGGCTTGCTCATCGAGAAGGGAAAGAACAAGAGGGGTGGTGAACGTGCTATCCTTCGATGGTAGGAGCAGCAGGGTAATTGAGAACCCTGGCATGTTGAGACTCGTCTTAAAACACGACCTGTGAGTAGATGTTCATCAAAAGAGATATTAGACTCACCATGAAACTACCAGACAGGACACGGTGAACGAGAATTCCCCTGGTTCGGAGCGCACCGTGAACTTCACCAACAATGGCACCAAGCTCCAGCTCGCTGATCCCTCCGAGGTTATTGATCAAGAGAACAACCTCATCAGTACCTTTCTCGCCCTGGAATGGCAGGAAAGAACGCTCAGGGTCTGTGGTGGATGTGAGGAGATCGAGTAGCTGAGGAACGAGCTCATGGAGAGGTGGGTTTGGTGAGAGGCGGCGATTCCCGCTCTCATTGTGAATTCCCATCCCGATCTCGATTTCAGAAGCATCAAGATGTGAAGCCGCTGGGGCAGTTCCAGGAACCTTTACAAAAAAATGAGTGGTCAACAACAATATCGTAAACAGTAAAGACGTACGTGACAATGATCCAATCCGACGCCGACAGTCGCTACGTTGGATGCAGCCCATTGGGCGATATTGTAGACCTCATCAAGGCTTCCGCCACCATTGGCGAGCGCGCCAGCGATCTTGTATACCAACACGGTTCCAGCCAACCCTCTAGAAAGAAACTGTCGGTAAGATGTAGTCACCGAAAGACAAAAGAGACCTACCGTCTGCCTACGATGCTTCCCTGGGTCTTTCCAACCGCGACGTCATCTCCGACAATGACGAACTTGACCTGTTCGGCTTTCTCTGGATGGACAGCCGCATATTGTTCTTTCGCCAGGCCGAAATTGAGGACATCCCCAGTATAGTTCCTAGAAAATATTCTATGAGCTAGCGGAATTACGAGGGATATCGACATTCACTTGACAATGATAACAGTTCTGTTGTTCTGAATCAGTGCATGAAGCTTGAGGACGTTATGGTGGATTCATATACCCTTTGTCGTTATCAACGAGCTCGATTCCGCGACGAACTTGACTGGCGTTCGGGGAGGCAAAGACGTTTCCACATACAGCGCCTGCATGTTAGTTATGTCGATCACCCACTCATTGTTGGTCACGATGTTGATACACGTACCTGTTAAGATCCCCTGGCCTGAGTTATTGAAATTGCGTTATTCACATGAGTGGGACATGGACGTGGGTAACCCTTACCCACGAAGCTAGCATGAGCGGGTTCGTGTCCAGAGCCTCCGCCGCACAGAAGCGCCACTTTGGATCGATCATGCGAGCCAATGTAGACGGCTAGCGCGTTGTACTTAGATATCTCGGCAAATCGACAGAAAATGAGACTGACTCTTGTTCTGCTCATCAAGGACAAGCTTGGGGTTGACTGCGCACAAGCCACGAAGGGAATCGAGGACAAGGGACGAGGGTTTGTTCAGAAAATGCTTGTCTGTAGTACAATCGTCAATTGTTGGTTGGAATCGATAGGGAAATATTGGAGCGCACTTTGAACAGACATGGTGGTTTCTGGTCAAGAGAATCCAGGACGCTGGTAATTGCATAAACTTATAAAGGTCCAAGGAAGGTCCGTGCCTCCCGACATTGTCCCGACAGGAGGTGGCGGAGCGCGGCGCGGCCATCTTGCTCCCGTCGACGTGACGTGAACAAGCACTTACTAAGCGGTCACACGGTGCCAACTTTAGATCACTGGCGTATGCACCTGTGAAGGACTTTGTTTTTCTTTCAGTCATTATTGTTGTCTTTGAGGCCCATATAAGCTTAGGTGGCGCACCGATTCTTCTTTCCTCCATATCACCACCATATACCAACGAAATGTCCCCAAAATTCTCTCCAGCAAGCTCGCCATCGCCCAGCGAATCATCCCAGCCTAGTCGAAAACGCCAACGCAGTCAGTCCATGCAGTCCGATGCATCCTCATCTTCGCTGAAGCGAACAGTAGTGGAAGGGAGTTCTATCGACGGTACCGTTCGAGGTCCTCGAGCCGATCAGATGTCCACCTTAACCATCGCCGACTCCAGTCAAGACATTGACTCGTACATGGCAGAACAGGGAGAGGGCGATATACCGGTGACCATTACTCTAGGCCCTTCTACATTGCCGGTCCCGGGGCAGACAACTGTTGCTCTCCAGAAGACCGCGTCTGTGGAGGAGAGACTAGCATTTGTCGATCAAAGCAAGGGACGGAAGATGCAGGTGGGAGAGACGTGGTATTTGCTGGCGCGAGAGTGGTGGAAACGCTGGAGAAAGGCTTTGACTGGCGAGGTGGACAAGGAAGGTCCAGTAAATGAGCAAGATCTCGGCCCGGTCGACAATTCGCGTCTCCTGGATTCATATGGAAACCTCCAGCTATCTTTGGTTGAGGGGGTCGACGTAGAGTTCGTGCCAGAAGACGTGTGGCGATGCTTTTTCCATTGGTGAGATCCTTTCAAGTTCTCCACGCATCGCCACTCAATTTAAACTCAGGTATGGTGAAGCCATTCATCCCCTTCCACGACGCGTAATCGAGCGCGGCACATCAAAGCAAGCTTCGTTAGAGCTTCGTCCCCCAACCTTGAAAGTATTTCGGCTTGCCATTACACGAGGCGAAGACCCCTCCCATCCACCGATCACCATTTCTGCTGGCGAAACCACGAAATCTCTTCACGCACAGCTTGCTGCCGCTGTCGCCCCCACTCCCCCGACCACCGCGCCGTTTCGTGTTTGGAAGATCGACGGCGGTGGCGACTGGAACTCGATTGAATTTCCCACCAATCAGCTCACGTTCTCCGGTGGGAAGCTTCAGGAAGACAGCGACAGGACGCTCGAAGAAGAAGGCATCCAATCGGACGATGCCTTTGTTGTGGAATTCAAGGAGGCGTCGGGCTGGATTGCAGACGCGCCACCGTCCGTACAGCCGCCACCATTGACTGTCGCCGGACGGCCAGGTGCTCCTGCTCCTCTTTTCAGCAATAACAACGGCTTCTTCAATCGCATGTCGAAACCCACCGCGTCATCATCCACCTCAGTCACGAACACATCTTCCCTGTCTACAACACCTTCGTGGAAATCGAAGGATAAAGCTCTCGAGCCGGGTACTTTAGGTCTAGGCAACATGTTCGTTACGTTCATCTGTCGTGTGCTTCTTACTGGATGCTAATTCAGGCCATTTTTAGGGGAAATACGTGTTTCATGAACTCTGCACTCCAATGCCTGGCGCACAACAAGGAGCTGACAGATTATTTCTTGAGTACGGTGTTATATATTGGTCAAAATTTCACCTTTTCTTATCTATGACGCCAGCTGGATTGTACCAGGATGAGTTGAACCCTGACAACCCTCTCGGCATGCACGGAGCCATCGCAGAGGCCTTTGGCGCGCTTCTCAACCGCATTTGGGCTTCGACCGGCTCCTCCACATCATACTCGCCACGCGAATTCAAATCTCAGTTACAACGGTTCGCCCCTCAGTTCAGTGGATATCAGCAGCACGACTCGCAAGAGCTCGTGGCATTCCTGCTGGATGGTCTCCATGAGGATCTGAATCGCGTCCTGAAGAAGCCATATGTCGAGAAGCCGGACTGGGAGGGCGGAGGAGATCTGGAACTCGTGAAGCTCGCTCAAGACTCGTGGGAGGGATACATGAAACGTAACGACAGTGTCATTGTCGATTTATTTCAAGGCCAATACCAAAGTACCCTCATTTGTCCTGAGTGCGAGAAGGTATTTGACATACCCCTTGGTACTATCTCTTCCGTCGCTGAGGTTGCCTCCAATTCCAGGTCTCAATCACTTTCGACCCTTTCATGTACTTGACACTGCCTCTCCCCGTACACAAAAAATGGAACCATGACATCTTCTTTGTGCCTTGGGACCTTGAAAAGCCTCATGTGAAAGTATGCCGTACCCCGTTGGAATGATTTGTGATAACTCTGATTCTTATTTTCCCCAGATTCCTGTGGAAATCAACAGAGACGCTTCGTTTAGAGATCTGCGGACCCTTCTTGGTCGATGGATGGATACCAATCCCGATAATGTGAGCATCAAACTACGCATCCCTAGATAGCTGTGCTCACCCCTTTGTCAGCTTCTTACTCTAGAGATATTCAACAATAGATTCTACAAGAACCTCGACGACAGCCTACTATGTGGAGACATGTCTGTGAACGACATCATCGTCTGCTTCGAGTTGCCTTGCCATGCCCAACAAAGCAGGACGTACAAGCGGCAACCCGATGATCCCATTATAGTTCCCTTGTATCTTTGCGATCTCAACCCCCCTGCGCGGCCCACGTACATGACGAACAAGGGCGCTTCCCTTTTCGGCTACCCTAGTGTTGTCGCCGTCACCCCGGAACAAGCAAAAAGCATCGATTCCATGTACGACGTTGTCCTGACGCGCCTACAGCGGTGGACGGCGAACGCGCGAGACCTCCATCAGTGGGAACCGTCCTCTGTGGCCGACATAAACGAGGTTCCCATTACTATCAACGGTTTCCCTCCAGTCGACTCAATAACGGAGATCAAAGAGAACGGCGACGTCGTCACCGTGAAGGGGGTGGAACCAGTTGACGGAGATATCGTGGACGAGAAAGGCATCACGCTGGACGACGAGGCCATGGACATGGCTACGGCAGATTTCGTCCCTCGACGCGTTGGAACCAAGAAGGATGTGTTCACGCTCCGACTCCAGATCAATCATAAGGAGTATGGGACGCAGTTCAACCACTACAACAGCAGCAGTCGCTGGGAGTCATGGGACCGCCGCACCGAGCAAGCCGACGCCCAGCCCAGTCTCCTGCGCGAGGGCGACGCATTTTACTGCGAGTTCGATGAAAACATGAAGGCGTACTACTTCGGCGACGACCGCTCACGTTGGGAACACGCTCTTTGGGATAAATGGCCCGAGTTCCAACATCCTGAGTATGTTGAGTCGAAGAAGGCTGCCTCGGACAAAAAGAACAAGGGGATCTCGTTACAGGACTGTCTGGACGAGTTCACAAAGGAGGAGAAGCTAGGCGAGGACGATCTTTGGTACTGCCCGCAGTGCAAGAAGCATCAGCAGGCGACCAAAAAATTCGACCTGTGGAAGGCGCCTGACGTGCTCGTTGTGCACCTGAAGCGTTTCAGCAACAGCCGGACGTTGCGAGATAAAATCGATACCTTCATCGATTTCCCTGTAGAAGGCCTCGATCTTAGCAGCATGGTTGGAGAGCGGGAGGTTGCACAGCGACTTGCGGAACAGGGCGTTGACATCGATGAGCTCCAAATTGGGGACCTCGAAGGGCCACTGGTCTATGACCTTTTCGGTGTCGATGAGCATATGGGGGGCCTTGGAGGAGGCCACTATCGTGCATATGCTCTCAACCACCTCAACGACAAGTGGTATCACTTTGACGACTCATTCGTGACGCCGGCACAGGCGAAGGATGCAGTGGTAAGTTTCTATCTCGTCGCTGGTGGTATCGAAGCTCATTGTTTCCTCAAGAACGCCAACGCATATCTCCTCTTTTACCGTCGACGTTCTGCTTCCCCGCTCGGAGGGAAAACGCACCACAAGATCGAAGAAACTCGCCTCAAGAACGAAACCAAGCCAGATGACAAGCTGTTCGCTGACACCCAGCTCCCCACACCACCTAGCGAAGACATTGGATTCACGAGTGGCATTACATTGCCCTCAAGTTCACAGCCTGTCGATTCATGGACCTTACGCTCCCATAGTTCCAACGCTGGGTCTTCTGTTGCTACACCCTCACCAGATGACCTACCTGACGTGGAGGAACCATCCCATGATCTCTTCACTAGCAACCTTGACCCCCTCCTCATTTCATCCGAGCAATTTGACTTCCCCAACCCCGACAGTGGAAAGGCATCCCCGACGTCGTCGATCGAGGCGGAGATCGACTCAGAGGCTGAGGACCGTGACTGGGAGGAGGGTACCTCCACATTCCAAGTCGGAATCAACGAAGTCCTAGGAAATTCGCCAGGCCAGAGTCGGCTAGCATCACCCTCATCGTCGTCGAGCGTCTTGGACATGGATCCTTTTGATGACGTTAATGAGCAAAAGAGACTGTGATGGACTTTTTATGAATATCCCTTCCGCTATCTCGTTGCTGTGTTGTATCTTTGTAGCTGAAGTATCTTAACTCTCAGATTCCTAATTCAATCCGTGTGTAGAGCCCTCGAGGCGAGAGAATTGAATCAACGCTGTGCGCCACTTTCTCGTGGCGCGTACGATCAGTCGGCCGCGATGGAACCTCTAGTGACCAAATCTATCACTCCTCGTCGGAGGTTCACTCTCTTTTGCAGCGGTTCGTTAGTTGCGTATCATATTAAGCGAAAATTGCCCCACGCACGTCATACACAGGAGCAGCTGAACTTCGTTTCTTACCTACATAACGGAAAACTTATATGGTGAGTTTGGGAGCATTCAAGAAGTAAGTCAGGCTTTGGGAGACTACGGCTAGTGACCCATGTTCTGACTGCATGTTGATTGACCCCACAATGCTACATAACATATGTTATAAGATGCAGATCAAGGAGACCCTTCACTCCTTGGGTTTTCAAAAGCCGCGAGAGAAAGGTTGAATGCCTTTTCCAGACGATCAAAAGTGAGGTAACGTGGGAGCATCCACGACGGTCTCTCCAGGTTAATTCTGTCTTCAGGCCTCAGGTCCGCCTCTATATCCGGTGAACGATTCTGAGCTTGCATCTTTGATATGACATTCCCGAGCAGGACAGCCCACGGTCCCGACAGTAGTGTTTCCTAAAGGTGCGAAATGCGTGCCAATAGTTGTGACACCAGGAGTGTGTACCGTTGACACTGAAGTTCCCAAATACAGACTGAAACTCTTCTGCAAGCTCGCTGTCCTGAGGAAACTGACAGCGCAAGCGCACCATTGCGACGTATACGGCCACGAGGGCAAATGCCTCAAGGTGGTGATGCTCACCACAAGCGACGTCGTGTCCGTCGACGGCTGGGAATAGCTCTTTCGCCAAGAATTGAGGCTCACCCTGTGTGATCGGATGTTACACCGTGCGTCTCAAATCACAAGCTAACAACTCACAGTCATCATGAAGACAGCAATGCGTGTTGCCTTTGATTGAATCTTAGGGGGCTCCGAATAAGGATGGTTTAGACTCGCCGGGGGTGACTTGACGTGAGCGATTCGGTTAAGGTGTGCAACGGACGGATTGGGGGTCTCTGCATGATGGGAAGTAGCAAAGTTTGCAATGAAACCTGCGCTACCTTCGGGACTCTCCAGAACCCCATCGCTACGCTCGACCTTTTTCGAAAGAAAAATGGTGCTGGGAGATATATCGTGAAGGACTAGGCCTCTTTCGGCCGACTGCTTGTAACCTAGGAGCAATCTTCATCAGCTGGAGTCCCTGAAGCATTCCGAGGTCATCTTACCTCTCAAGGCGTCTCGGAGTGCAACTATCCATTCTGTATCATCTTCTGCATTCCATAACATAGCGCCAGAAGCATGGCATTTCTACTAGCATGCAGTGTTAGGAAAAAAACACGGACATTGACAAGCTTACGCTTGGTTGCAGGTGGTCCTGCCCTCCTATTCTAAGGGAGTCAACAGGGTTCGACTCCCTGCACATTCGGGCGTCCTACCGAGTAACATAGCGCCAGCACGCGGGATAAGTGATCTGTGGAGGATTAAATTGATAGGGACCTTTTTCCCGTCGTGGAGGAATTGGGTGTCGATCCTATGTTCCACGTCGCCTGATCCGGGACGTAGATACACGGCACCGCCGTCGATGGACAAGGTAACGCCAGGTATGTGGGGTGTCGTTTCGGGACACACTTGTCCCTCTCTCATCAGGTCTTCTGCTTTCCAAGCGACCTGAAGTGTTGAGTGCTCTTTAGTTCTCCAGACAGAGGTTCCGCGGCCGAAACAGAAAGGAGAGACCCATAAGGGCGGCTGGTGAGTGGTGACTTCCCTGTTGCCTACGTCCATCGTGAAGTTGGGATACTCGCTTTGGTCGTACGCGTGGCCCTCCGCCAGCCTGACCGTTGGATCGTGGCCCAATTCCACGTGTGACATGTCGCAAGTGATTCCTCGCACGACGCGGATAAATATGTCCAGATTGTTTTTCAGGTTATACTCGTGTGAGAGGAGAACACCAGCACGGTCGAAGACGCCCACTCGAAAAGTAATCCCATACACCACCATACCGATCACAAAGAGATGAAACGGACGGCAGGAAAAGACTGTTCCGGCATACTCAGCCATGTAGGCGACGAAATCCTGAACGTTTGGAGCTTTGCGAAAATGGCCGGTCGCTAATTTGATGTCCATAAACGACACGATTTGATGTTGCGACTCTACTCGAGCACCAATTTTCACCTCTGCCACCGTCAATGCTGGCAAGACGTTGGTGTTGAAAGATTGACCATCCACGTCCAAAGCAGAGGACACCATAAAGCGACGGCGAGGACTGTGTGGCCGGCGACTAGTGACCCAGTTCTCCACATCATGCTTCTTCAGCAAGTCGGGTGGTATTTCATCGGTGTATTCGACAACACAGTTGGAAATCTCTTCCTAGAGTCAACGCCATGAGTTGGGTGCGTGCACAAATGAAAACGGAAAATACCAAATTACTGTACGTCAGATCTTCATACGGATCACCTGGATATAACTTTCGCCCCTCTTTTAAATAGGCGTCAAGTTCTTCGAAAGCTGCAATGTGTTCGCTAAAACGGGTTCGCAATTGCTCCTCACAATGTTGAACTATGGCGGTGGGTAAATTGACGTTCTTCGATTGAAATCGCCCCATGACGGCCTTGTCGTCCACCTGGATGCGGCCCTTCAACTCCGATCCGAACCTCTGATAGTTCAAGAGAGATCTGTGGAATGAAATGTGGGTTGAGCATTGCGACCGATGGTTGATCAAGAAAGAAGGCTGTACCGTGTCATGATATTATAGGGTGAAAGATGGTTTGCATCAAGTCGTGACGGTATTTATTAAATAGGCTGCACTCACTCGTGCCTTGTTGGAAGGAGTTGTTAATTGGAACAATTCGTCGTTTGACTGGGAACCTGAATTGGACCTCCTACCTGAGTTCGTAGTCGATTGGTATAACTCGATCCACATCACCGATGGTGATGGCGCCATTCTTGACCGTTTTGGACACCACATCGACGTGCGCTGGCCTGCACAACCCCAGGACACCGCCGGTCCTTGCCACAGGCGTGTGAAACTAGGCGAAGCTGTTTTTTGGCGTGTTTGGATAGGAAGGACGTGTCAAATTTCATCGTGTTGCGCTACTCTGGGCCGTTCTGAGGGAGTCTCTGGAGCTCGGGGGGCTCCAATCCTCCAGGTTCACTTATCAAATACACCTCAGGCTTCAGCATGTCTTGTCCAAATCTCTCTGGTGTCCGTCTTTTCTCATTCACGAGCGCTGGATGATTGTCTTGTTTTAAATACCTCACACAAGTATTGGGGCGTGGTTCCATCTGCAAATATGGTGCTTTGTGGAACCGTGACGCTACTCGTCTCCAAAATCTTCGTGGTAGGAAATCCGGATGTGGGAGATTCGAATGGGGCGACCGGTTGTACCACTCAAGATGATGGATGGAGGATGGGTGGTAGCTGCGCAGAGGTGGGGAATGGACGAGTCGTAGCGCCTTCAGACCTGTTGCAGGTCTCGTACTTCAAGCGTTGTCAGGAGATGCAGAGCGGACAGGGCTTCAAACGTCGCCACTACACCCTGGCCATGCGCTCCATGTTGAGGGGGATGCGAGGGGAGGTAATTTCAAGGTGCGTCACCCGCGTAATCTTTTTAGACACCACTGACCTAGCATCCAGTCTTTATGTTCGCTGCCCCTCATTTCCAACGTGTTTCATGGCCGATATCCTACCTCCTCCGGGTTTGAAGGATACCTTGGAGCGAGTACTGCAAGACGGGCTGCGGCAACTGCCCTTTTTTTGAACTCTTGACTGGCCGTCCGATGACCTCCAGTGACCGCTTTACACCTTCCCCGCCTGAGCCACCTTCGGACATTCTAGATGGACAATGGCCCTGTCGAACTCTCCAGCCCTAAGGAACACGCATCCGCGCCTGCACCTATTGGCGAGTTGCTTACGCTAGGGTTCCCGTGCTTTATTGGGCAGGGTGATGTAGTCTGCTCGACAACGACTGAGCATTGCTGTGCGACCAAATTTATTATCGGTAAGTTATTCATATATATATATTCTCATCTAATCTGGTCCGAGAGCACCTCTGAGCAAACTGAATGGTAAAGTAGTACGTGATACTACGTGCACCAGCTGCGTAGCCTCCGTACATGGCAGCTGTGTGTCGCCAATACTTTCCGAGTCCTGCAGATGACGCGAACTTGCGGATGGCCTTGCTCGCAGCAAATTGACATCGGGTGCTCCCTCAAGTGAACTGAACGTGCTACGCAGCTCTCCTGCAATGACAGCATGGACAGGAACTGTGTCCAATGATTGCCAGTTATTTTCTCCTTGGCTGGGTTGAAGAGGGGGTACGTAGACAGTCTATCTTGAGCCGGTGCTGCAGGTACTCGTATGACTGTCGATAGAGAGGATTGTCCTGATCGATCTTGGATGCGTCGGCGAAGGCGCCGACTGAACACTGGTACAATTGAGCAGATTAAGCGCAACAATCCCCCTTCCACCTCCCACTGCTGGA